>JNEY01000892.1:0-19963 GCA_020875895.1 Aphelenchus avenae
CCCCATTGGCCATTCAGTTAAACTGCCACGGAGTGGCATGGCACAAAGAAAACTGTGCGACCCATGCTTAGTTAAGGCGAAGGGAGCCCCTGCTAGGCGTCAAGGAAGAGTTTATGACATGCAAGAACCGCTTCAGAATAAGCCGGGACACTTAGGCTCAGACGGGCCAGGATCCGTTTTGTACCGAGTGCTTACCAGCCAGTCGTCGCAGTCGTGGTAGACGTTGAACTTGGGCGTGATCCGCGTGATCTCGTTGGCGTGGCCCGCTATGCAGAAGTTGCCATTCGCATCGGTGCGGCCGGACGCAATCTTATCGTCGATGGTGAAGGCTGAAAAGACGAAAATTAAATGCAAAACAAACATAAAATAGCTCAAATGAGTCCTAATGTCGTTAACTCAAATGAATTTGACATTATGTTTTTAAGATTTATATTTTCATTCGTTCTGTTTTAAAAATGAAGCTTCTATAAACGCGAAAAATAATCCTATAATTCAAAAATTTACAAAAAAAAATTTTTGTTTTTTAACTCAAATGTAAAATAGGAAAATATTTTTAAAAGTATTTTAGGATTCATCAGGAAGTTTACGACTTTGACGATGAAAACTTACTGTCGTGGTCGTAGAGCTTCACGAGCACACCGCTCGCAGGCATCCCGTTGCACTTCAGCGTTCCACGCACTCCGACGGCTTGAGAGGGTCGAAGGCTGAGGTCGATGCCGGTGCCGCTGACCTTGCAGTTCGGCGGAAGACCGCCGCCGCCGTTCGAGTTCATGGCGATGTTGCTTGGCATCGTGCCACCTCCGTTGTTCGGGCAGCAGTCCTGGCCGCAGCAGCGCTATAAGGGAAGCAAATTAGGTATTATTCACCGTTTTTATTTTAAATAAATTTTAAAAATGTTTATGTATTTATTTGGACATTTAGAATTCGTTCAACAATTCAAAGCAAAAAAGTAAAAACGAAATTAGTGTTTTTATTTTAATTTTATATTACTTTTGTTTGGCTTGTGTGTGTTTATTTGAATAATAAATTTTTTATTGTTATGTTAAAAATAGAAACACAGGATAAAATTTTAAAAATTCAGCTTGTTCAAAACGATCAGCTTGTATTCTTCGTCTTTATTAAATTCTTCCGTACGCTATATTTTACCTCATTGACCCCGCAGCCCCAGACGAGCTCCCGAGGCCGGGTCTGGTCCTGGAAGTAAGACGTTTCCGAATTGTGGATCGCTCGAGTCGATGGACATCCGGCACATTTGCGTGTTCGGCCTCGGCTGGTAGTAGTCCGAGCCCCAGTAGTACGGGCGGTTGTTGTACCTAAATCTCTCTTCATTAAGTAAGGACGTCGACGTAAGGAACCAAAGGCTTACATCACCGGCTGCATAGCGCTCTTGATGAGGTACTTGCCGGCCTCGTAGGCGAGCATGCCGCCGGCAGCACCCAGGAAGGCGCCCTTGAAGGAGTTGGAGCGAAGCACGCCGCCGATTCCACCGCCGCTAGAGCGACTAAAAACTTGGTTATACAACCGCAAAGTCACATGGCAAAGATAGCAGTCTTGCATGTTTTATATGGGCCTACTAAGCTTGCATTGTGCAGTCAAAGCCCTACCGGCAGCAGTGCGCCGAAATTTAAACGTACTAAAAGCCAGAAGCAACAGTTTTACGGCAGTTTACGGTCTTACTGAAGTCCACAAGGGGTCCGTATTACTGGCTTTTATTTGCACTCTCGGTGGACCGTAAGGCCTAATCCAGATTCTTGGCTTTGGGCTACTTAACGGACCACAGTACGGCCGGCCGCCAGTCATAGTTACGTTTAAAAATCGGCAACCGGCACCCGTATCCAACCGTACTCTTCACCGTACTGGTCCGGCCCGTTACAGCATTCCGTAGCATACCGACGACCCCGTACCGACTAACACTCATCCACCCCGTACTGTGCTCTGTACTATCCTGACACACACCGTCCCGTACGCTGTACTTATTGGCACACACCGTACCGTACTGACCCGCCTCGTGCGGTGCTCCGTACCGTACTGACCCATCCATAGCGTAAGCCGTACTATCCTGACCCACTCGTACCGCGCTCCGTACCGATAATAAGGCAGTACGGTACGATACGGCCGTACCCCTGTACGGTTGCCCTCGGTCCGTAGTTACGAATGCTTACCTTTGCGAGGGGAACCCGTGGTTGGAGCTTCCGAAGCCGCCGAAGCCCCCGCTAGTACCGCCGCGGTTGAAGGTGCCCGTGTTGTGCCCGCCGAATCCGCCACTCTGACCGAAGCCGCCATGCGGTTGCTGCGGGAAGTTGCTCCTCTGTGGGCTGAAGCCGCCGCCGCCAAAGCTGGAGCCACCTGTACCGCCGAAGCCCGTAGGCGAAGAACGGCCGCTTGAGCTTCCCCTAGAAAGATTGCATACTAGAAATAACGTAGAAAACGGGGCACACTATGAAGGACGTAATATTCGGTCAATTCGCCGGTGTGTTCGGCAGTTTTGCTTTAGTGTTTTTTATTTCAGAACAAACGCAAAACGCCTTTAAATAAAGCGTTTGAGGGTGTAAATCGACACTTTTCTAGCTCGAACCTGAGGACATCAATATAGGGAAACCTCACTACTAGGACACAGGGAGTTCTCAGCGCCGCTAGAGTTAGGAATCATGGCATACCTTCCGAGAATGGAGCTCTTCTTCGATCCCACCATCTGCACAAGAATAGCGGCCACCAGCAGAGGCCAGTAATGCCTTGTTAGCATGTCTGAAAACGTTTCGAATTAGAAAAACTGCGGAGAACGCGCAAATGGAGTAGCACAGTAAAGCGGAATGGACACTCGAGCAATATCATCCGCAAATGATATTGCGGATGGGCGCCTGCTCGTCTGGACGCAGGCGATTATCGACCAGAGAGTGATTCACCGCTGTTTGCGCGTGGAAGGTTATTAGAGGACCGGCGGGTGGTTCGAAATTGGCATCGATTTGGACATCGGATGTGGCTGATTTCATGCGGTTTCCGACTACCCATCATGGGTGGTCAGGAGCGCTCTATTTGGGAGCATAGTACATGGATGCACTAAGGTGAGAAAGAAGCGTGCTTTGGGAACTTGGAGATAGTGATTTTAGGCCCAAAAACATGCAAGAAGACCGACTTCAGGACCCATCGCAGAAGGACAAAGCGTGCTTTTGGACTAAATAGAGGACTTTATTCGTTAAGGAGCGCTTCCTCCAGCCAAGGTCATTCGTCCGCCAAAATGTACCGAAAATCGCACGATGCGGACATTTGAAACGCGGGCATGTGTCAGAAAGGCACAGAGCTCAATTACCTATATGAAAGTAACGACCAAAATTCTGCTGCAAAATTTTCCTCAGGTCAGTCCGACTCGGGGCACTCGAAAGGCAAATGACTGAGGACATTCTCGGGGGGGGGGGGGGGATACCGGATTCAGATAAAACGATATGTTCATCGCTAAATACGTGTGGACGGCGGACACTCATCGGAATCCCGCGGAAGTCAACAAAGCGTGCGTTGCCAAGCAACTGAGCCGCTGCCCCGCAGGAGATTCGGATATTTTGGGAAGCTAGCAAGCGCCTGATCAATAACATAAATTGTCGCAGAGCGTGAGATCCTTAGCACTTAATTCGCCATGTCATCAATTTGCGAACGCGAAGGTCACTGGGTCGCACGGTGCGCCCACAAAAGAGGCGAAGGGAACGAACGGCCTTCGAATTTAAGTAAAAAGATGAACACCAAGTCCGACAAGCTGCGAAATCATTGTTCGTGTTCAACACGAAAACAAGTTTTCATTAGATGCTTAACACAGCGCTTCGTCGGATCGACGAGCTTCAGAAAAAAGAAGGTAAGTGCAGCAGGCGGTAAGTGTTAACGCGTACGTCGGATCCCGCCAGTTTGGGTCGAGCAAAAATTGCAGCCAATGCAATTTGATTTAAGAATAATAGGTTTCTGGTTTTCCGGCCGGTCGCAGGTGGCAGGTGATTTTCCCCGGCTGAGACTTTGCGGGCTGAAAGAGGCTAGGTCTCCTTTCTCCTTTCCTGGCTACTCGGCCCTGGTAGAGAGCGTTCCAAGTATTGCAGGTGCTTCCTTTCTGCATTATGTTTTGATTACATTTGTACTTCTAAGATCATGATCTTCGTACGTCTGAGACGACGGATCCCTATCCAAAAGGTCCGTAGAAAGGGTGACACTTCAGGTACCTAGTAAAAGAGGTAGAACAAAATGTCGGATGTAAAGCTGCCGGATGTCATACCGTTGTTTGAAAGCCTGCCACTTTTGAGTCCCGTACTTCGTGCATCGCGCTATGCATCATTCAGCAACCCCACGTGGCATTTTGGCCTACGCTGCTGATAATGAACAACTTCAGAGAGCTGGATTACTTTAATGAGCTTAGCGATACTACCAACATGTTGCACCAACAGGCTAAAAATCTTAAGCTCAAATGACTCTCTCAATGGTGCTCTCTCAAATGACTAGGTTCCTGCTTGCCAGCGCAAACAACAGCCAACTGCTTGGGCCTATCTCAGTTGACTGGATGTCTGCGGGCGTTTAAGCGGCTAGAAAAATCAGTAACCTTCACGTGGGAAATAAGCAAACACGTGGGCAAGTCGGGAAAACATTTTTTTAAAACTTTATCTCTTGCTGCTTACATTTAGGTAAACAAAATAGGCCAAAGCGGCAAAGGCAAATAGCCATGCATGCGAAAAGGATAAGTATGCCGCCAAAATAGCTCGTTGAATTCTGCAGCGTCCACCTACGCTCTAGTTATCAACAGGCCTAATCTTTACATAGCAAGCGATAACAGGTAACGTTATCAACACATATTATTCTTATAAAAAGCCCGACAAATGAGCTTGTGCAGTCTAACTGTCGACCGCCGGCCACATGACGATGGTTCGCTTTGCTTTGCTAACACTTTTCGCCGCCGCATTGCTCAGCTTTGTCTGGGCTTGCGAGAAACATCAGGACCGCGCGATCTCGGAGAAAACGACCGCTGCCTCACGTAAGTTTATCTTTCATGCATAGAACGCGTCTCCTCGGCGAGCGTCCGTTTAGCCGATGGGCAGATAACGCGTTCTAAAAGAGCCAGCTGCTGGGACAGAACGTACCTCTACTGCCACTGGATGGGCTCGTCCGACGCCGCCGCCTATTGCCGCCGAGAATGTTCCCGCAGCTGCTCCGGTTGCACTGGTTACTGCAAGCGTAACCTCCATTGCACGTGCTGCTACTGAGCCATGTTCGCCTCAGCTCTTCGAGTACACACAGTAATCCGTGCAACACATAATCATTATTTTTCGTCAATAAACATGTTCGCTCTTCTTGTCAACGCGTACGGAAATAGCTAATACTTTCTACTGGTAAAATGTTGCGAGCCAAAACGTACTGGTAGTTTTTCGTCAACGGTTACAAAGCGCAAACATGTTTTCACAGCAAACCTAGCTTAAGCTTTCTACGCCTAAGCTCTCGCCGGAGCGTAGACGATCGAATAGGTAGCATTATCAAGTTCTTCGAGTGGAGCTAAAATATTATATACGGTTCTAATAACAGGACAGCAGCTTCACTCGAAAAGATATTTGGTGGGTACTTCTCGTCCATTAAGCACGTGACGACCTCGAAGCAGCGCTGGGTTGCAAGATATGTAGCAGGCGTTTGAAACGAGTTTTCTGAAATTTTCGTTTAGAACCTTAACTATTTGCAAAAAACGAATTTCAACAAAACAGAAAGCCTCACAAATCAGAATCTGAATCCGTACCTCGTCGGTATCAATCCGCCTTAAGCGTCGACGACGGCGTAGGCCCGCCTCACGGGCGACCTCGTATCCAATAGCGCCACCACCTGAGCTCCAGAGTGCACCTACTAAATATAAATGGCCAGATTGTACATTTCGCAAGGGCAAAACGCCTGCATTACGCAGCCTAGCCATCAATCCTTTGGCAAACAGTTACAACGTTCAGTGGATTGCGTTCAGAAAAAAATGTTTGCTTGTGAGTTTCGAGAAAGAAGACGCGATCCCAGCAGTGAAAACCTTTACAATAAAAAATTAAGCGCTTTAATCGTGCCAAATTTCGCCAGACGTCAAGAGGGACTATTACCTGCAACGGCACCCGCAGGCCCGCCTATTGTTGCGCCACTCACTCCTCCAGCGACAGCGCCGATCACCGCGCCCAGGCCAGCTGCGGCAGCTCGACCCCAGCTGGCACGACGGCGATTTCTTGCCAATGAAATGCCAGTAGGCTGCTCTAAGCTCGTTCTGTCGAAGAGCCGTCTCGCTGGGAACGTCAAGTGAATCTGTTGTAGTAAGCCCGTTTCCGAAATCGGCAAAGCTTCGTCGCGAAATGCAGCCGCATGGGATCCTTTGGCAAGTGCCGTCGATACGGAGTCGAAGCTAAGGGACAGACAAACATAGATCGGCAATAGCGCTGACTTCATTTCACGTGCGTTTGTCTAAAGAATACTGTTTGGCAAGCCTTAACTGGTGTGTTTGCAATAAAAACAGACACATGCGGGCTCCAGAAACTCCATTTGTACCCTTGGCCGTGTGCGTTGGCAGTTGTTGTCATCGGGTCAACTCCGCGATAAGGATGCACACCTACGTGCTCGAGCTAGGAGTACAGTAATTCGAAGCAATTCGTAGTCACCCTTATCTTTCCGTCTGGTTTCGTAAGAGCACGTACTAGCGACTATGCGGCACATAAGCTATCGAATATTCGTGCACCTAACTGAGATTGTCACGCACTATCACAGTTCCATGCCGTGCTCGACATTTCAGTTTTGGGTGTTTATAAAGTCAGATTCAGATTCTGTATGCCCACTGGCTGGTGTATGTTAGTCTAAAATCATCCCGCCCGCTGGCCTGCCAAATGTGGTTGTACTGACTAGCAGTTGACATGTTATCATGATTAACTGCGAAGCAAGCCAGACAGTAGTTCAGATAGCCCTCTGTGCGCATGAAAACCAAACCCACAGACGGAGGTCTGATTTTAAAATCCGCGAAGCAGTCGAAAAAAATCTCATCTATTTCGTAAGAAGGACGGCTAGGAGTTTAATGCGGAAAAGTGACAAAAAAAACGCAGTCATATTCCAGACGAACTGTGTAATGGCATAGTTCCCAAATCCTGAGGTTTATTAATCCTCGGACACCGTGAAGTAAACACTGCCGCCAGAGACCGTAGTCGGCGGGTTCTGATGAAAATCGTGATCGGCGGAAACCGCAGGCACAATGCCGCCAAGAATGGAGCAAACCTAGAACTAGCGCATGATCTTTCTGGTGCATTTTTCCATTTCTCGATTTACACATACGCGTACCGTATCGAAGAATGGTCGATCGGCAGCAACGTACGTTGACGACAGCAACGAGAAACGCGTTGTGTCGATTAGTGACATGTCCGGGCGCAAGAGTCCTTTGCCAACCAAGTACGTTATTTGGTCCTTTTCGTAACGGCCAATATAAGGCATCGTATAAGTCAACAGCTCGTAGATGCAAATTCCGTACGCGTAGACGTCCGAGCGTTCCGTATACGGTGAAACACCACTGCACAGAACGCGATTGATGATTTCGGGTGCCTAAAAAGTGAAACAACAAGCTTTGGGAATACCTACCGCGCGAACAGACCATCCAAAGTAGGGAGACCACCGGATTTATCTGTGTACCGTCTGTCCGCGACCGCTTAATTGTCGAGAGGCCGAAGTCGCATATTTTTAGCGTCGTACTACTCGCTACGGTCAGCAGAATGTTGGGTGACTTCAGGTCTCTGAAGAATGCTTCGTGGAAGGTTTTCGTTTTGACGAGGTACGCTATAGCATGTAAGCATGAACTTTGACATTTTCCTCTGTGTTCGATCAAGCTGAAACTTTCGGGTTAAGGGTCGAGAACAAAACGAACACGATTTGGGCCGACTCAGTCCTACAGCCCAGCTTGAGCCTGGTTCAGGGTGGTTCGGCCTGGCCGCATCTAGCTAGGTTACATGGACGACCCAATGTCTCGTTGTAACCAGGGCTGGGGGGGGAGGGGACTCGACGAGCTCCGGGACTGGGACTTGCCAAATTTCAAAACCGGGACCAGGACCAGCCTCCTGAAAACTCGTCACCGTAACAGTGAGGAGGAGTTTCGGCCAGTGCAACCCGACGCTCACCTGGAGTGAGCGAAATTAGGGAGGATGTTACTGTTTAACTGTACACTAGGTAAATGGCCCGCCGCTAGGCGCCGACCGACAAAATTTGCACGATATGTACGTATGTGACTTTTTTTCGACCAACATTTCGTTGGTGTCGCCTGCGGCGGGCCAGTTTAGCCTAAGCCTGAAAACCGAAATGGGGCCGGAACTGGGCGATGACGGGACCGGGACCCGAACCCCCATATTCCGGGTTCGGGACCCCCCCCCCCGCCGCCCTGGTTGTAATTCCCAAACACCGAGGGGAGCCTTTTTCTGTCTGATGACGTAGACTGTACTTAAACGCTCCTCACATACTTACCGATGTAGGACGCCCTTTGAATGTAAGTAGTCCATGCCATCCGCAATTTGCTTGCAAAATCGCAGAACGATTTGCGATTTGTAAGGGTAACGTTTCACGTGGATTTGGCTATGTAGGCTTGTTTCGCACCAGTCAGTTACAATCCCCAGTTTCGGTCCCTTGACGATCCCAAGAAGCGAGACGATATTCGGATGTCGAAGGGACTTCAAAAGGCGAATTTCGTTTTTGAGCGAACCATAGGCTGTTGTCTGAGTACAATCATGGTTGAGCAATTCTTTCACGGCAACATGACCTAGAAAACAGGCTCATAGCGTATAACTCTTCTAGGCGGTCAAACATTGCTATCAGTGCGCCGTCTTGGAACCGCTTAAAGGCACTCACCGTAGTATTCTGCACGGAACACTATGCCGAATGATCCTTTGCCGATTTCCGCTTTCTTCTGGATCTTTGCGGCGGGAATATCCCAGAGCTTGCGCCTTCTGTACTGCCTGTTCTAAATGCCTACAGTCACTCGATTTTTGGTTTCTATAACCATAAATTAAAATGAATGGCCGATCAGCGAACCGGGCGTATCACCTTGCCAGACGATTTGAACGTACCCAATAGTCTGATTATTTTACCTTAATTATAAGCGGAGCAGTTAACATGACAAGGAGAATGACCGCAAGGAAACCGCCGCTGATTATAAGGTAGCTAAAACATCACTATAACATCACTACACTACACTACTATTGCCATGTTACTGATTATGAACAGCATAGAGAGTAATAGTTACACCGTGATGTTTTTTCTTTCCGGCTTTTTTTCGTAGTACAGCGGCAGTATGCCATTGGAAGGGTCACCAAGACCCATCACATAATTCGCAAACGCCTGGTCCCGCAGACCGGTAACGGTCCGGTAAGGCCAATTTTAGGGCGGGTCCGCTGGTGTCCGAAAGGCTGTTCGCGGCCCCAGCTTCCGGAAACGTTAAGGGCTCCACAGTGGCGGAGCGCGGGTTTGAACACTCACCTAAATGAACTGGTGATCACTTTGCGAACACTAATTCTCTTCCACTAAGCTATAAAGCCCACGACCGCGACTGTCTTATTCTCGGGTTTCTCCAGTCCGCTTGCGCCCAGCTGCTTTCTCACTCTCACAGGAATCTGCGATCTTTGGGACCGGGGGGAGGGATAGGGGGAAGGCCCGTAAGGGTCCCGCATACATCCAATAGCGAGCCTGCTTTCGCATCCGTTGATTGGAAGGGAGGCGTGTTTGAAGGCATGTTGAAAGGTAAAGACTGAGAACGGGTCTACTTAAACAATGCATGCTAAGGGCATGCGTATCTGCTTGGTACAAGTAATCCCCGATAGCGGCGCCGGCTGCCCGAAGCGCAGCCCAGCCGCTAGTGTAATTATTAAAAAGACGTTTACCCAAACAACGTATACCCAGGAATTTTGCCCTACTACTGCCCCAAGAATTAGTAAACGTAAATGCACTGTTTAATGAAAATCATCATTACATCCCGAAGCGCTCCGATATGCGCAGATTTCAGACTATCACATTAGGTAGGTTAAACCACATAGCGCTAGGCATGGTGGTGTTTAGCTCAGGATCTTCCACGCATGCTCTGAAATATTCTGCTTTGAAATATTCTTGAAACGGCGCTCAGAAATTGAGAGGCGAATCCGCTGACCCTCGCTCGGTTACGTTCCCTTCTAAATTCCAAGATACGTCTGAAGAATCGAATCGTCGGCTACGTTTACCTGGCATATTCACCCTGGACGAAGCCCCCGAAAGTGCTTTGGAAAACAACGGGAGAGTGAAGTGCGCTATCCAAAAATAAGTCATTCAGCAGCGCATCAGGACTGGCTCGCTCAGACGGACTTCGTTGTAGGCACGCAGAAACGAAGTTTCGGAACGGTAGGGAAAATAACGCGGGTGGTAAGCTCGGCGCCGGCTAAACTGTTTGGTCAGCAACGGTGAAACATCGACGGCGGGGGAGGGGGGGAGGGACTCTCTCAATGGCCAAACTTTGGTAACCCATTCTTTGTTGACGCGGAACTTCGTACTGAAAGATGACGCTGTAAGTCTATATTTAACAGATCTTTAGACAATAAAACGTTCGTTTTTGAAAACAGGGCATAATTTTGGAAAGCGTCCAAATCTCTAACGTGCTACCGAACCAAGTACGCGACAATGGCCGAGTACGCTTTAGGCCGGATAAACGGGTGCCGGCCTTGTTCGAAGGGGACTTTGCCTAGCCACCACCTAGCTCATCGCAAACCTCTTTTATGATGGCCTGTATGTAGTCAAACGTCGAATACTCGGGCTGATTGAGCGGACGTCGCCTCCCACCGCGATGTCCTTGCCTTCCGCGGAGAGTCAAGAGTTCACCTTCGGAAACCGGCGGTATGGGATAGCGTCCAACTGCGAGTTCCGTGAGGACAATGCCGAAACTCCAGACCTCAGACTGCACCTTGTATGGCTCGCCCGATAGTCTCTCGGGCTAAAATTGCGTGCGCTTTTGAACACTTTCAGTCCCGTAGCACACACATTGGTAACGACTGGAAGTGCCCTAGCCAAGCCGCTTATGCTTAGGATCTTAACCTAACGATGGGACTCCGTATAGTACACCTGTACTATCTGTACGACAGTAATGTATGGGTGGGGTCAGTATAGCACCCATTACGGTACGGCAGGGGATTCAGTAGAGGGGCTGTACTCAAAGCCGTACTGCACCGCAGGGTGTCCCCTTAAATGTCATTTTCCTACAATTTCGTCAAAACTTCGTTAACCTTTAGGTCTAGTGAGTCTATTATGTTCCGTTACCTACACCCGATTGTACTAGGACTAAGATTTTTCGGTGCTAAAGTAAGAGTTTCTGCAAATTTCTAACGCTTGGGCTCCCTGTTGAGTGACCAGTACGGCTAGCAGGTCTTGACGTATTAGCATGGTATGGCAGTACGGTACGGGTGGGTCAGTACGTCTAACCAAAAACCTAACTTACCGACATGTATGGCTTTGTTCCAACAAATGATGACGCTTCGCTTGCCACGAGAGTTCTGGATAAGCCCAAATCGCATAGCTTCACCTGACCCACGCAGTTGACGAGGATATTAGCGGGCTTTAGGTCTGCAATGTCACGGATGACAAAGAAAGGCAACATGCGATTTGACCAAAGCCCAGTAAACCTGACTCATGCGAACTGACACTTTAGTGTTATTCACGTGGTTAAGTGCCAACCAGAAAGATCACCAACTTTTGCCTTTTTGGACCTCTTTATGACGGGTTTGGGGAGATTTGTGGCGACTCACAAGCTAACCTCTGTGGATGACGTTCATCTCATTTTTCAGGTAGACAACCGCTTTCAGCATGCACACTGCGATCCAACCTATGTGAGCTTCATTTATCGGCCCGCTGAGCAATGCCAACTCTTCCAACGACATGTCCATAAGCTCCATACAAATGGAGAGGGACTTTTCTTCCGAAAACGCTCCATAGAATTCTGAATTAACCACGCATGCGAGGGTCTAACTCGTTGTAGCGTCTTGCCTACGATGCAGTCGCATCTGCAGCCGTGAAGGATGCTGAGCTCGCGCTCGATCTGCTGTCGGATCTCTGGTTCCGCGAGGTGGATGAGCTTCCTGGCCATTACTGCACCGCTGCTATGTTGTACCTTGTGAACTTCGCCAAAGGCTCCTCTTCCCAGCTCTTCCGTCACAGTTATGTCCTGCTTCGCGATGGGTCCAAACTGCAATTAGGGGAAGGGTTTTGAAAGAAGCCTAAAAAGGCCATACCCGTCCAAAATTCCATCTGTCGACGATCAGCGGTCGTTTACCGAAATGACTCTCCACCCGATCATTGCAGGGTTCTTCGTTGGAAGCGGCCACTTGCAGAATAAGCAGATTTGGCTTCCTGCGTACGGCTTCCATCGTCTGGAATCACATTTATCCATTACATTGTAGCAATGCAAAAAAATACCTATTATTTATGCACACGCGTTACCGCCTCCTTTTGGCAAAACAAAGGAGTAAATGTCACGAGGGCATCAAGGTGCTTCACATCCCAAAAGTACATCGTCCGATAGCACGAAGTTGTTGTTTCCACACACCACTCTTATCTCTCTCCATTTTGCCGCTTAAAGCGTCTTGTTACATTTGTCCGTCCGTCCACGCAAAAGGAACGTAAACACGATAAAAAAAAATTTTGCGGTAGGACATCACCGCCGCGGGGCCGCTTCCGATGTAACGGGAACCGGCCGGGTCGGTCCGGTACCGCATTTTCATGGAGCCGTTAAGTTAACGGCTTAGCGGCGTTAACTGCCTTGAAAACGGATCAGAACTAGCCCTAAAATGTCCTGAAATGACTGAAAAAACGCTAGAAGTAGCATATTTAGGTTACATTAATTATTTTAGACCTTCTTCTGTTCAAATTTCTACCTGTTGAAGAAAATTGCACGAAAGAGCCCTTTTACCTATCGGTGCCCTTCCCTTACCCAACCCCGCTTATAAGGCTCTGCAAGGAAGAGAAAACCATGCATTCGCGTGAAATTAACGTCTACATAGGTATGTAAATAGCGAATAAGCTCGCGAAACTGATAAGAGCTAATAACTGACACTCCTTGTCCAAACAATTTGTCCGCTTTCTCGATTCCATCGATAAAGTGCTCAGAGAGCGCCAGCATCGCGTCGCATTTGGGACGAGAGGCACATAGAAACAAACAACAGTTATATTAAGAACTATCCGCTACTGATTGTGATTACTTGCCGTTGGCGACGTTGTTATCGTTATGGAAAGTGCAAGTCGGTTTGTTTGATTTGGATAGCATTCATCCTCGGACATTCCTTCGCAATCGTTTTCGATGGGTTTCGCGTTTTGGTGGGCAGTCGTCAATGTGGCTATCGCTGGGACTCTTGAACCGGATGTTCTTCATAGCGATCCTCCCCTGTACCCCTCGCCAAGCTCCGGTCGCTGCCCGGTCGACTCGGTGGGGGATTTGGTGATTGACAAAGAAGCCCCGGTCGACGTCATATTACATCGCGGCCGTGCATTGTTTATTGGCCAGCAAACGGAAGTTTCCATCTTCAAATGCAGCGGAATCCCGTGTCGTTTCACGAAAGTCGGAAGTTTTCCCGCCACGCCGGATGGAAGCGACTATTTCCGGGGTGCTGCATTAGTGGACGAGGATTCGTTTGCTTACTGCGGCCGATGGCAGTGCAGGTACGATCGGAATACATACCCAAACATGTATACCTACTTTGGACTTTCTGTAGCTAAAGGGCCATCACGTTATTTGATGCCGTCCCGTGAATTGTCGCGCCACCGAAAGCAGCATGGAGGATTAATGCCGAACGGAAAACAATACAGAATGACACTTCTTTTCGTGCCATATTTGGCCGGACATCATCATCTTAGCAAAAAACGGGATTTTAAAGCGTAGTCGGACAAAGTCGGTTACTTTTGGCCAAAAATGGCAGGACCTACGACGATTTTAACTATTACCTTTTTGTGTTACACGGCTTAAACGTGCGCTGATGCTTCCTAGGAGCCTTTGGTTCACTATTTAAGCAATACAGCGCTTCAGCTTGCCGTATCCACGTAAGCCCAACAGTTGTACAGGCCATTCACACTATCGTGAAACTCAACGATGGCTTTAGCCTTTGCATAGTCAGTCAAAAGGGCTGTCAACGCATCGGAAAACAAGTTGTTGACAACTCGACGAGCCTTCGCGCCATTTCGACAGCCTTCCTGGTAGTGGACGCAGATACACTTATTATGCGTACTTACGTTGAACCCAAGCATGATTCATTGGCCGACGGGGAGCTTAAAATGTATAAGAAATCGGGAGACATGTCGGCACCAAACAACTGTGGGTTCTCTTACGTGGAGCTGGTTGACCTCCGCCAACTGTAAGTGAGCCAGGCGCGTACCTGGGGGCGGGATCAAAGGGGCGGTTGCCCCCCCCGAAATTCGGCCGAAGGTCGAATTCGGGTAAGGGGGGACCTAGGTAATTTTAGAAATTTCAGAAAAATATAGGAGGAGGCGTAACTTGCTAACGAAATCCTAGCATTTGCTCTAACTAAAAGCGTTGGCTTTGCCTGCGGCTGGCTTTTCTAGGCATAACGCCTTAGTACCCCCTTGTAAACCCATAAATGCGTCAAAATTTCGACGGGTTTTGCCGAATAAGCCTTAAAAACCTTTCTGGCGGTGCCTGCGGCGGGCTATTTTGGCTAAAATTGACCAATAGGACATCTTTAACCCTTTAAAGGACATTATCGGACGAGCCCGGAAAATTACCAACGGGGGGACCAAGGCATTTTTCGGCGCCGAAAAAAATGGTAAAGGTCCATCTTCGGTGTTCCCCCCCCCCCAAAAAAAAATTCGGGTCCAGGTACGCTCCCGAAGTGAGCCCAAACCCACTTTAAGGGTGGACTGTATGATACTGAAGCTTGGCTTAAGAATAAACTTTGTCTTTTGCAGGAAGACCCCGCCAGAGCAGAGCTCCTCGTTACCTTTGGTCGAGACTATCCTTCCCATGCAGTTAATACAAAGAGTGCGGTCGACGAATGGTTACATAATAGAGTCGACGCTTACGTCCTTTCGATACAACGGTTATGCCTTCTTCCTCGTGGTAAGGAAATCAATCGACAAGTTCTTTCGGTTTCGACGACGAAAACCATGCGAACAAAACTCTTAGAAGCCATTCTTCTACAAGAAAGACAATTCAGTTTAGGGTGACTTACTTTCGATTTACGACATATCGAGGGAGTCACGCACCTTCATGACGTACTACATTAGGTGCGGAACGATAGGTGACATGGCCTCTATCTAGTCGACCTTGCAGATAGCGGCGATATAACTGTGCCATTCCTTATTTAGAGGTTGAACATCAAAGACTCATGACGGTCCAGAATTTCCGTGACGGTCATCTTGCTCTTTTTTGCCCACTTCCCCTGTCACGCAACCATGACGGTCGGTACCCCCCCCCCCGTCATGAAAGCACGCTTGTCAGTCCACAGGCTAAGTACCGGAAATTTTACTCAAGCTATTTATAGCGTCAAAGTACAACAATTCTCGTGCAAGCGTGAGACTAGCGAGCGCCTTCGGAAGAGGTCATACGACGCTGAAGCGCATTATATGTGCTCTGGCCAACCGTGTGATACCGCGGCAGGCAATACCAGCAAAATTTTAGTCGAACATGTGCTAAACACACTGAAAAATTCTCCGATCGGCGCTTAGAGGCGGGCAGTTTTATTCAGTACTTAGCGCCACGTGAAGCCCCTTTCTGACACTTCCACTCCCCCCCCCTCTCTGCAGACGACGCTGGTCCGAGACCCTTCCCGCACCCCTCTTCCACCCCTTTCCTGTCACCGTAAATCTTGACGCTCAAGTCGGGCTGTCTTTCGGCAAATACGGTAGGTACACGATAACATCCTATGGACATCAGTTGCCGATAAATTTGGCTAGAACTCGGACCGCGGGAAGCACAATCTTTCTTTTTTTCACACAATCTTTTTTCGGCTAGTTGCGCTGCCTAAGAAGTTAGCAACAGTTCCATATTCCCTCCTGACAATGATGCCGGATCAAACAAAACTGTTGTCCACGAAGTTTTGCAGGATACCTATTCAAGCCTAGTGCAGCAAGTTTCGTTAACGGTGTATTACACGTGGTTTATGGCAACAACATCAAATACCGAGGCATGATGGAACCTCCTGAACGTACGACGAGCAAATTATGCTTGTTCAAAATCGATTCCATTCTTGCCGTACACACGCCGTCGCGAACGTGCGATGACCAGGTAAGTGCTAAATGTACGCGGGCAGCTAGATCGCATCTCGTTAAAACGAAAAGATCGTATGGAGGCGCTCTTGCAGTTGCCTCCTGCCGGTGGGGGGGGGGGGTGGGATCACAGTATCCGTTTTCCACAGATGGGAGTGCAGTGAGGACTTGCTCGTCTAGCGTCGCGTCCGAACCGAGATCTTGAACAAGCGTTGTCGATTAATGCGGCCTCGGGCTGATGACAGTAAAAATCGGGAGCCTTACCGTAACGGCACGTCGGTCCTGCGTATGCTACAGAGCCTTATTTAGGAGTCAAGGGGTAAGAAGAGGGAGCACCTCCCATACAAGAAATAGGTCGAATCTGGCTTGTACAACGGTTCCGTACCATTGGTACCTACGTATACGGGTCGAAACTAGGTTCTCGTGACCCGGCCCTAGCACCGGGGACTCCCTCACTTAGCACAGAAGTATTTGTGCAAAAAGGGTTTATTGGGCGCTTGGCATGGAGCGGGCGACCCTCACGGGTCTTTCTTGAGACAGTGAAGTACAACACACAACTTGGAATTGGCTGCCCGTTCCTTAGGCTAATTACACTTATTGACATCCCATATATAGCGGGAAGACACGGCACGAGATAGGATCGTTTGTGGAAGCTTATTATAGACCAAAGCATTCACTATGATGTTAGACCGGACACCGCACTGTCCTTCCAGACGGCTTCTACATAACTCATTGCAGTTGCGACCATACGGGCCGTACCCGTATCCGTATTGTTAATTATGAGGAACCCCTTGGTAACAAAAAGCCGAAGAAAATTTGAAATCTTAAAAAAAGGAGAAACAGCAAATTTTTGAAGAAAAAAGCCATTTTCGATTTCGAATGCGAGCCATGTGTTACCTGTTGCCTATAAGAATGCCGTTTTTATTCATTTTGTTGAATGATAGCGTAACTGGGGCGAATTTTCGACTTCCTACGGCACGGCATACGGACGATATTTTCAGTACGGTACGGGGGGGGGGTCCAGTACGGTACGGCAGTACGGTACGGCAGTACAGTACGGGTATCCCCTATCTCTAGTATAGTAGTCCGTACTGTACCGTAGAGTGTAGAGTACCACATGTCTTTTGAGTGCTTCAGGAACTTCCCGGATGTATCAGTCCGCAAGTGAAATATTTGACCTACTGTCTTCAAAGTAGCCGGATGCTGGTCAACTTTACTGATGGAACGGAGTACGCCACCCTGTGTGTTGTTAACGCGTACGTGCCCGGTTAATGCACCGTTTAGGGTACTTAAACATCCTATCCTCCATATTACCGCAAGTCGTCTAAAAGTTATCAACAACCCCTTTCCGCTTTTTCACTACATGACTGGAGGAAACGTAAGTTGCGTACCACATTCCCTCTTAAATAAGCTCATTCACTTTAAAGTAAGCCCTCCCTTTTAACTTAGCCCTCCCTCTACCTGTTAGCATAGCCGGTGGGGAAACTTGGACCCCCAATTCAAGGTTTAGGTTTTCATGAAATAAATAAAACAACACACCATAGGTCCACGAACAGTCGCACGAAAGGAAAAGAAGTCTAAATTTATTTAAAAGTAAAAAATCAATAAATTGGATCACTGAAATGAATTAGCACCGAGTTAGCGTTGAAGGAAACATAGTGTTTGCATGCTAAGAGCAGAAGGAGAACTTCTCTGGAAAAAATCTTACATCGACTGGTCACCACCGTCTTGTGTATACTGTCGACATAAGGCATCTTAGCTATGCCGTTTACCCCACGGTCATGGGAGTTATTTTGTCGACGAGCGTGATCACTGGTGCAAAGAACTGATTAGAGTCGACGACGAACGGTATTTCGTACGTACGTCAACATAGCAGGTCAAACTTTCTTTAGGCTAGCGAAGCGCTTACCTCTCTATGCTTTCGACGCTCACTGCAATATTCTGTTCTACCCCAGAGGCTCAGCGGTTCGTTTCGAGAAAAAACAACACCTTCATATATTGAAGCGAGAAAGCTTGTGTTGCGACATGCAAATACCTAAGTTCAACTTTTCTCGGTAGATCCTTTGTTGTGACAAAGCAGAACATGCAATAGCCGCTTGTGCATTGAAAATGGGTAAAATCTCATTTGCTTCAGATTCACTACATGCAGACCTCGTGCGAAAACCTCTATCATACATGTGTACCGTCAATGGGCTTTTCCGGGAACTGCGCGTGGTGCTCTCACAGCAACTCAACTGGGTACGTGTTCGAAGCAACGCGCAAGACTGCATGCACGGATGGCGTCGTTGTAAAGTACATGTGCGCTCCAGCAATCAGGCATGTATGTACTTAAAATTGACTTCCGGCCCCCATTAAATAAGCACGAAGCTTAGTCAGACAAGATCGCTAACTTTTCAGGTGCAACGGAACGGGTCTGTGTACGATGTACATGGGGAGTTTTTCAATTTTTTCGACGTTAAGAGCATCAATAAGCAAGATGGGCTAGTGGCGAATGCTTGTGGCCAATCCTGCAAACTACGCAAGGACCAAATCAAAGCGGACCAGTATGTTTTACCAAATCTGGAAATCTTCGTATTTTGAACGTTATACTTGATGTCCAGTTTCAGCATTACCTGCGAGGTCCAACGATCGACTAGCTGCGATAATTTCACCGTTCGCGGTAAACTAGTAGATTTCACGGAAGAGGGGAACCAGAACCGCTCGCTGGCAGAGCAACTTCGTGCGAGCATGATCGCGCGCGATAAGCACGTTAACGGGGAACTGGAACTGTTCTATGTAAAGAAAGACGAGCCCGCCCGAGGCACAAGGAGGCAATGCATGTGCGACGTTGGCCCTCTATTGCCAGGTTACTTTAAGGTTGCTCAACATTGGTGCTCTGGTCGCTGCAGTTTTCCTGGTGGCCGCCTGTGCTACCGCTTACGTCAAGGTTCAGGGATTTTCATGTCTCGGAAAATTACGTTGACATAGGTACGAGACTATCGACGCCGGAAAGAATGGGAAATCCCACCCGACGAGATCTCGCTGGGTGAAGAAATTGGCCAGGGGTCGTTTGGCATTGTCTACAAAGCAACGCGACGTGGCGGTACCTATATCCTACCATGGTTTCGAGGCCAATCTTGATTCAGGTCCTGTGGCCGTAAAGCAGCTCTTCGGATCGCGGCCTACGCAGAGCCAGCGCGACGAGTTTGAAAAAGAGGCTCGCCGGTTGAAGAAACTGCGACACACCAACATCCTCGGACTGCTGGGTGTCATCACAAAACCCCAGCTGGCACTCGTCACTCACCAGTGCTATAAAAGCCTCTTCGACGTGCTTCATGGCAAGCACAAACGCCTTTTCGGAGAAGACAAGGTTTTCGAATTCGCCAAGCAGATCGCTCAGGGAATGAACTTTCTCCATTCCGAAAAACCGCCGGTACTTCATCGGTGAGCTTTACCCAATTTTAAAAAGTAGCCTTCATGCTCTGTAACGTTTATACAGTGATCTAAAGTCGAAGAACATCCTTTTCTTTGACGAAAGCTGCCAAACGTTGGTAATTTGCGACTTCGGTCTCGCGATCAAGGCCAAGCGCGGTATTTCGGAATCATCAAACGGCAAGGCTCAAGGCACTCTGCGCTGGATGGTAAGTTTACTGGACCATGGGGATCTAGCATGTGGTAGCAGGGTGCCTCGAAGCAACCATGAGCGGGGGCCGAACTTTCCGGCCCCGGGCCGGCCCCGGCCCCCGCCCTTAGGCCC
>JNEY01000892.1:31461-47377 GCA_020875895.1 Aphelenchus avenae
ACGTACCCCTTGCAGATGCACAAATAAACCGCATCATTCTGGTCATTTAGAGAATGTTCAGCTCGCCACATCACCGCGTATGGTTTGATCAAAGAAATTTTTAGAATTCATCATGTACCGTCATACTCGAACAGAACGCAGAACAATTCCAAAGTCGAAAGCTGAGCACACAAGAGTGGTGTGGTGCCGCGGGGAGTTTTCACCTGCACAAGAAGTAAAGGGTTGCTCTCTTCGTTCGCTCTATAAAATGATCGTCGTCGGAGAATGTTGCATTTAAATCGGTCCTTTACATAGCCGTCTGAACCGGTATCTAAACGTGTTCAACAATGAAAGCTTTCGTTTATGCCTCCGTCTTCCTCCTCCTGTCAATCGCCATGTGCGACTTGGGCCTCGCTCAGAGCACTACGACGGCGCCTGACCCTTTATTGGTGGGACTCGTCGACGCGTCGGCAGTTGATCCATCGGCTCTGGAGGACGGTCCACAAATCACGCTTCCGCCAGGTGCGCACTTCAAGAATGGAACCGTTCTGACGCCTCTTCAACGTCGTCGCTGCAGGTGCCGTCGGCGGAACAACAACAGCACCAACACCAACAGCAATCGAGGTCGCAGAGGATGGCGCTATTACTATTACGTCTGACACCTAGATTCATGAAATAAACGATATTTGGAGTTTTACTAAATGCATCTTTCGTTGTGCATGTTAAGAAAAACGCGCTTCTCCAGCGTCTTTTCTGAACTCTGCCGTCTATCTTCCCCGTTCTTGTGCAGTCCTGCTCTTGTACCAGTAAACATTACAGTGAGCAACGAGATGCGAACAAGGTATCGGAAACCGCAGCTGTGTCATCCGTATACACGCTCCTCCCAATTCCCCCCTTCGTAATTGCGACTTCCGATTTCCGACAAACGAGAGAAACGTCGGAATTCCGAATTTAGACAAAAGGGAAATCGTTCCGAACCAATTGACGGCCATATTCTCAAGCATGCACAAATTCCAGAACTCGACACTTTGAAGCTCGTAAAGGGGTTATTTTAGTAAACCGTAAATGAATGAGTGAGCGAGCCGAAAATGTCGTCCCATCATTAATGCATCGGACGCATGCAATAGCAGGCTCGCCATAGCTTGAAGGAGCGAGACCCCGTAGCCCCCTAAAAGACATTTATTGCTATGCAAAACGCACGTTCGGTCTCTCCATGCACGAAGCCCCCCCCCCCCCCCCCACCCACACACATACACCCCGACGGGCCAATCTGGCATAGTTCCTCCTTCTAGACCGCTAGGATCGTCAAGCTATAGCGGGCTCGCTAAAGCATGTAAGCAGGACACCCCCTTATCCCAGCACCTAAATACTCCTTAAGAAAAAACAGACGCTATTTAAAACCCGTTTGAGACCAATTTGACGAAGTTTGTCCTTCTTTCCCGCTATGGGATACATGCTATAGCGGGCTCGCTATTGCACGTAAGCAGGAGTGCCCTACTCCGTAAATGACTCCCTACGCAACCGATACCGATACCCGCCCGTCCATGAAACGCACGCGGGACTAAGAAGGTTCAGAACGAGCGAACTGGGATAGCCAGAGTACGTGCGACACCCCGCAAGCATGCGGGTCAGTAACTTTATTGAGCGACAGTATCAAACCGATTAACCACATACGCCAGAAAGCTTAATTCCTCTGCGGAAGCAGAATATGCAAATTCAGCGATAAAAGTGATTTGATTATATAAGCTGGATACATGTGAACGGTCATACTTGCGTCGAAGGGCATCCTTCCTGCATGATATACTACGTCTAAATAATTCTGTCCCACAAGACCCTCTACGACAGCGCGGCCCGGAGCCCGACGAGCACGCCCGCCGCGTCTCTAGGCCCGTCGGGCTCTACCAAAAGTGGGCGTCAACGAAAATCGGCATTTTTGGCCAATTTTACGTCCTGGCTGCTTAGTTTTTTATCGAGCCGTGGGCGTGGGTGTGTGGGGGGGGGGGGGTATGGGGACTACAAAGGACATTAAAGGAAGTCCGAGGCGAACTAATGACAATATGATACCGTACCTGATCATGATCTCTTCGAACCCTTCAAATTACGAAGATTCCACGCGGTCAAGACGAAGACAAAGTTAAATGTCGTCGACAATGACAGGATCGCCCAAGGTGTCCACTGATGATTAAGAAAGAACGAAATAACGCCGCTAACCATTCCTTGTAACACGATCTAAAACGACTGGTTAACGGATACCGAAGAGGACAGGAAAGAAAGTAAGCACGTTTCGTGCCAAATTATATCAAAGTTTTCTTTTAGACCCTTCGTCCAATTAACCGAAAACGTTTCCAAGGGCTCGTAGTCTAAGCTACAGCACAATAGGGGGTCTGTCGAACATGGTCGGGTGTCGAAAGGTGTCCGGTACTGTTAGCTCACACGTTCCCAACATGCGACCGAACGGCAACCGGACGTGGTCGGTCACATGTTCCGTAAGGATACACGTTCGAAACGCTTCCGAACAGCATTTCCAACATGTTGTGTTTGAAATGTTGACGTCCCGTACCAGTGGATTTGCTCGGCTCCCGAACAAGTAGGTGTGCGAACGTGTACGGGCTACCGAGCACGGAACATTCTGGGAATGTTCCGACGGTTATTGGAACGAATTGCCGGTAGCGTCCGACTAGGAGCGTCTTAGGACAGCCGACTGACCGAACCTGCTTGGAACATTTGAAGCAACTACCGGTAGCATTCCGGGGACCGTTCCTATATTGCACATTTCGGGAAGCGGATGCCCTGCATGATCCGCGGGCCTTACCCGCACGTAGAATGTTGGACGATACGCCGATTCACGAAGAAAAGCATGCTTTTCGAAAAGGTTCGGTGCCTGTTCAAGCACTGTATCAAGCGCAAGAACGGAGCAGACGGTGCAGATAATAAAAGGCCATACAGAGCCAGTCGACGGAGCAGTATCTAAAACCAGACGTTATTGCTAGTTTCCAAGCCCGCCCTTATCACGACTATTGGACTTTTTCGCGTTTCCTAGTGGAAACAGAATCACCAACGCGTTACCAACAAAAATGCTTACATATGACGGTCCATAGCATTATGCCGAATTGTATAAAGCCAAACAGGATGAGCTTGCGGACGTACGATCCATAAACGTCAAGGCGCCAGTCTTTCCACGTCTTGCTGAGCAATGGAAACGCGAAAAATATTATCGGCAGGGATATGAGCCATAGATCCGTGCATACACTCCAGGATGTGGCAAGATCCTGCCTCACCCACAAGTCTCGAACGCCGATGCGGAAAGCCTAAATGTGGAGGACTCTCGTTTTGCTGCTTTGGTTACTCACTGTTCTAGCGATGTCAGCGGTGCTCCAGAGAAACGATGAACGCAAAACGTCGACAGCAAAGCCTGCGGTGGTCAGAAGTTTTTGTTCATGTGCGCCCTCAGATGCACCATCCGGAAACGCGTAAAGCGTTGATAGGGCAGCTAAAAATGCATAAAAAACCACAAAAAGGAAACCTCGTCATCAAGAATAATGGCGAGGAAAACTACGTCTCCCTGCCTCCAAAAAAGTTAAATTTTGCTCAAAGTGGTAAAGTGGCTTCCTTTGGGTGGTGGTACGATAACTCGTAAAAGTCAACTCTTAACACGACAACTTGTAGAAGAGACGATAACTCGTACTAACGACAACCCCTAAAGGGTTTACGTGCTGTCATTTACTCTTAGGTGTGTGTCAGTCGGAAAATAGTTCCCGAAGCTACTATAAGGAAAATATGATCTTCAGCCTCTCGCGACTGGCGCCACTAACGGGGTCCCAGATGGAATTTGGCCTCGGGCGGGGGTGAAAAGCGCCACTGGGGGGATAGGGGGTAAGGCAGGTTCCCATTTTTTGGGAGGGATCAGTTGTAAAAGGAAAGCACTTTCTGGACCGGCCTAGGCGATAACAGCGAAAGTTTTGATTATGTCGGTGTATGAACAATCGCGTGTCAATCGCGATCGATTTAGTCCCGTCGGTGCTGAGCAAGATCTCAGCTATAAAGAAATAATGAAAAGACTCACCGGCAGCTGCGACGAGTGCACTAACGAGCAACATGACGCGATGGTGTGCAACGTAAGGGGCACACAATCCGCACAACTCGCCGGCTACGATAACGATTATCTAAAAACTAAATTCGCTACGAGTGATATTCTACCGCGCTTACCAAATCTCTGGAGAGATACTTTGCATGTTCATGCTGTTTCGTTCGGACGAAGCCGAAAGAACATCGGTACGCCGACACACCACGTGGTACTGACGCTGAACTCACTCACCAGCTTCGCGAGCATAGTTAAATGAGACTTGCTGATGATCGTCGAATCTGTGTAGTAGTCGCAGCCTGACACGACGAGGAGGGCTGCGAAAAGCGAAATGACCATGGAGGATCCCTGAATTGCATAAATGCTTCGAACTGATTAAAGCTCTACGACAACAGAGGGGGTGTACGCCGATCCCTTAATGGCCATCCAGCAAGCCCGCCCGAGAAAAGCCGATGTTCGGCCTTGCCAAGCCTTGGCAAGATACCTGAGCTCCACTCGCCTCTCTTCGTCAAGGTGATGAGGATATCGAGAAAAATGGGGGTTGGGGGGGGGGTGGGTTTCGGTCGACTAGCTCAAAAAAGACCGACTAAAGTAAGTGGCTTGAAAGCTAGGACCCGTTTTTAGAGAGTAATGACGTCCCTTTTTCGCTGATAAAGCTGTACTGCTTAATGACAATAGGAGGATGTCAGGCAACTTACACAGTACGATATGGTTCTGCGGTTTCGCTCTGAGGTTAAATTGAAGCCGAACGCAATTGCCGCAGCCAAGCCCGAAGCAATGAAGCCGTATATCTCGAGCATCGTACGCGAGCTGTCTCCGTTGCTCTAAACCGCTGGAGACTGTGAGGCCGTTTCGCCTTTCATCGCGAACTCACCAGCATTCCCTTTAGTACCGCGGGTAGCTCCTCGTAGAGAAGGCTGCGCAGCGACTTGGAATCGTCGAAAATCGCAGATTTGGGCGACCATTTTTCATGGAAGGCAGCATCCCACGAAGTTAGCGACGCATACATCTACACGATGAACGTAAAAAATATTACCAAAATGTAAATAAGCGCATTCATGGACTGATCCATAAAGTAATAGGTGCGCTTTACATTAAACAAATTTATTATGTAGAAAAATATAAAGAGATTTATGAAAAACATTTAAAATGTCTAAAATTAAGAAAATTAAGTCCTTAAAATAAGCCCCTGAAACCCACCTCGCTGGACCTCAAATAGGGCAGTAAAGAACTGAGCTGGGGGTTTTTTTTGGCAGACACCAAACCAGCTCCGGCTCCTAGCATCCAGTAACCGTACTAGTACCGGTTAGGGGTCCCGGTCTATACGAAAGTAAGTGTACCTGGCAAAAGTTTGAGCACGTTTTACCGGAACGAGTTTTCGTTTAGCTTTTTCCCGTCTATCGTACTTTGTTACATGACGTTACGACACACTGAGTAGGGTGAAAATCAAGCCAATAAAAGGGACACTAAAATTTTCGAGTGAGAGCTTGTTCTGCCCGGCCTCCGGGCACAACGGACATACCTTACAGCTTGAAAAAGGCCCAATCTTTCTTAGCGATGCGCGATAGGGTACTAGGTACTTACATAGAAGAATGCTACATAGGAGTAGATGGCGATGCTGACGTCGAAAGATCCGAATTCAAGAAGTGGGGCGAACAGCGTAGCTTTTGGCTCCCCGTATGTAGATGGTAGACGACCTTCCCTTGCCACTGAATCAGCAGCGAACGATTCGAAGCGTCGAGCTACCGTTTCCACAGATTTTCTAGAGTGCAAGAGTGAGTTAATGTATTTAGCAGTAAGGATGGTAACCGTAGCCGTACCGCGCTGACTCCTTCCGTACCTTACTCCGACCATACCGACTCCCGCGTACCAACAGGGATCTCAAACCTCCCTGAATTCAGGGGGTACCCCCTGAATTTGGCCTTCTGTCCCTGATTTTCACGAGCAAATTCAGGGGGTATAGGGTCATATTTTTGCAGTAGTACTGAGTTTTTTTTCGTGTAGAAAGCCCATTGTTCCACTGAAATAAGTCGTTGGCTTCGTCTGCGGCGGGCTAAAACGGAATTCCCTACGGAAATCACGTTTTATTTGTAAAAATTACGCCTGCAACGGCGGAATTTTTCGGGCGAAGCTTTCCTGGCGGAAAGCTCAACGAGGCATTTGAAAGGTCCTTTTTGGAGCGCCAGTAAATCCTGAAATGCCTGGAAAACAAAGCAGAAAAAATGCCCCCTGATTTACCCCCTGAATTTGATTCCTGGCCCCTGAAAAACCCCTGAATTTGACACGCCAGGACACCGTACGATCTGTACGAATGCCGATCTTTACTTATCAGTCTAACAGATCTTTTAGTGCAGGTGTGCCCAGACCATGGCCAACCGGGCTCATTCCCCTCCAGGGCTTGCTGCGCACGTA
Organism: Aphelenchus avenae; assembly: GCA_020875895.1. NCBI lineage: Eukaryota > Metazoa > Nematoda > Chromadorea > Rhabditida > Aphelenchidae > Aphelenchus > Aphelenchus avenae. The sequence continues at coordinate 37,934 of JNEY01000892.1, forward strand.
CTCGGTGAACGCTTTGACTGCTTCGTATTTCTGGTGCTCGCAATCGCCACCCATGCACTGTGGCAAGAGATCTTCGTTCTTTTCGTAAAACTCGCGCCACTCGGGGCAGACTTCCTTCAGAAGTGCAGTGTACACATAGTCGGAGGTCAAGCAAGGGACGCTTCGAAATAGGTCGACAAGTATGTCGTCCGGCAGATCGGATGGTATTGGGCACGGTGCCTGAAACGATTGTAACGAGCGTCAAAAAGCAGCAGTACAAGAAGAAAAAAATCCATTTAAGATCTACTTTGCGGCGATTCGATTCTTAATCGTATGTACTGCAAAGTGCCTAATTTTTACCCCGGGATTGAGTTGCTCAAAGTCCATATTTAGTTTTCAAAAAATCAAAGATTTTATGTGCTCGTAAATGTGTTGTTTGTCGTCGACATTACTCTCTTTATACCCATCCGAGCAACAGATAAGAAACGCCACGTGTTTCTTGATAGAAATACGTTGGAAACCTGACACAACTCTGTAAAAAAACAAGACCTTGAATAACAAATTTCCTCATGATCTTTTTACTGGGACTGTCAGAAAGCCAGCTGTCCTTTCGCCCAACCATGTGCGGGGGCCCGACATCCGGCCCCCGGCCCCGCGGCCCCCTTGGCCCCCAGCGGTGGCCAATTTGGGCCCCGGCCCCGGGCCCTCGGCCCCGCGGGCCCCCTGTGGCTAAGCACTCGAAGGCCATAAATGAGTACATAAACACTTGTTTTTAGGAAGTTACAATTATAATTGTGCCGATTTTGTCCGATATTGGCCGATTTTTTAGCTATTTTGGTCCAAAAATTTCCAATCTTGTCCGAAATAATGCCGGCCCGATCTCAGCATCCGGCCCCGGCCAGGCCCCCGACGTCGCCCAGGCCCCGGGCCCCGGCTGACCCTAAATGTGGGCCCGGCCCCGGCCCCCCGCACATGGGTTTCGCCCATTACCCCGCCCGCCAGGCTCCGGTTGCTAGCGGGCCCGGCGTGAGTGCTGTGGGGCGGAACTAAGTGACGCGGGCTAGCGGACAGCTTGTAATAAAAGATGGTCAAGCGGTCAGTGTTTACCTCACGGTCACCGGAAAGACCGAAGAATTTGCGGAGTCGTTCCATAGCGTCAAACTTGAAGGTTGTCAGGTTGCCGTCGACGATCGAGCCAAGATAATCGACCATGGAATAATAGCACTTCCAGTCGCCTTGTTCGAAGGCAGTCACGGTAATGGGCCACAATAGCTTCAGGTTACGCTCGATGAACTGTCGCTCGGCTTCCGTGTACGATTCCCGCTTTACGTATGCACGACGCTGGCTCAAAGCGGGCCGGAATAGCTCACGCTCATCGGCGTTGCGCGAGGACGCATCGAAGATCGGCGATTTCGGGTGATGTTGGAACGTGGTCTCCATTAGACATGTAGGTAGCTGCGGGCTTCTGAAACATATCGAGTGGTACGGTGTGCCGTCAGAGAGCTCAGTTCCTGAATTCCGACAAACCGAGAGACCTTTTTACATGCTAGCGGTGTCTAAAATGACCCGTCGCTACGCATTGAGAAAACAATTTGCAAATGATATTCATACATGTTTACTTTGCATCAATGCTTGTATCGCTTACAACGGACACTTTTCTGAATCTGAATCAATACAACAGCGGATCATTTTCTCTCGTCGCCATTTAAGTACCGCGAATAAAAAGCACAACTCAGTCCTTCCGAAATGTATTACGGTTCCGATTTTTCGCGTTCCAACAGTCGTGGCGTACCTTTACGACGGTATCGTGAAACGAAATCCACGGTTAAAGTAACGTAGCGAGATGTTCCGTTCGAGCTTTCCAGTGAGCTCTTGAGTTCCTAGAATGATACGTGAAGGAAAATTGTTTAACTTCAACCGCCGTCCGTATAAAGCCTTTCAGCTTCGCAACTGAAGGTAATTATTGGAAAAAGTCCAGTCTTGTCCAAGTGCACGAAGCCATGCAGCAAAACTTTATTTCTTTGAGAGCACATCTATCACCCAGGAATAGATAGAGGATATATCCGACAAAGTGAACCAGAGAGACATGAGTCATGGCTTAAAGGTACGATACTCGGCGCGCATGAAAATATCTTCTGAGCGGGCGGATTTTAAATTGATTTTTGGTTCGATTTTAATCGATTCCGCTAATAATTTTTTTTGGGAAAAAGGGCGGCAACTGGCAAGCGTACCATACTCCGTACTATACTGACCTCACCCGTACTGCATTCCGTTCCGTACAGTACGGTACTAGTACGGTCCGTGCTAGTGCTAAAATATCGCGAAATTGTAGACGTACCATACTCCGCACAGGACGACCCTGCCCTGCCCGTATTCCGTACCGATACTGCGGCAGTACGATACGTACGATTCCCGGCCTTGTGGAGGGGTGGATAGGCTTGTGCCTGTCCACCAGTGAGACACAGGACTCGAAAGAGCACCTTGCTCTCGAAAGTGCGTGTTGAGCTAAGAGAACCAGGCAGAGAACCAGGCAGTGGACTCTAGTTGAGGAAGAATGCTGCGTAAACTAGCGAAGAGGTACAGTCTGCTCGAATCAGTATGTATCACATTGGACTCGCGTCGTTCCACAGTTCTTCGTGCGCCGACTGGAGGTGGGTGCTCAACTCTAATGGGTAGAAGCTGTCGTAGGGCAGGTGGACGCCGCATTTTCTGCAAGTAGCCATCGCACCGGAAATCTCGAAGTAAATCGGATGTAGGCTGCTCGGCGCTATTCCTAAAAATGAGCATATGCCATTCACACGTGAGTTAAAAAGGACTCGGAGCAATATGGATAGGGTCAAGCACTCCCTCCAGTATCCGTAATTTTCTTACATTGCGATCGTACCGTCGATGTACGCAAGCGCCGCTCTTTACCAAGCGGCAAGCACACTCTTTTCCAGCGTGATGGACTTACGTTTCATCGTTTTCTTGCGCTGGTGCAAAATCGTTAGAATGCGTCGAAGAATGCAGGCATCGGATGCCTCCGATGCAGGCATCGGAGGCTACGTAAGTTGCGGTGCGCATGCCGGAAAACGATGTAGCCATGGCGTACGCCTCACCGCTAGTACGATCTCGCTGTCCTACAGAATACGTTTGTTCGAGCATGGTTCACAACAGGACCTGTTTGTGAGTCCGAGCGGAGCTCCTCATCGGATACGGCTTCGTCGTCCATGAGGGATGCCTCTTGTCCGACTTCTTCTGCTAAAGCTGTTACACCTTCAGTATTGCTAAGAAATTGTCCGGGTTCCCTCTGGGAAGTGGATTCCGTATTCCGGCGGCTTTACATTCAAAACACATATTTAAAATTTGCAGCGCAGGTATCTTAGTCGAACAGTCGTTCCCTGCCGTAGTTTTACTTAAAGCCTAGCATACCAGTGAACCAGTGTTTTTCGACTACCACTGCAACTATCACTACCACTTTCGTTGGCTGGTAGTGGAACTTGGTAGAGTATTTGTTATTTTCGGCTTTAAGAGAAGTGGTAGTAGAAGCGACAGTCGTCGTTCACAACCTCAACAACAACCACTTTTTGATCGACTAAAGGGGGACCAAGCACTTTTTTCGAGCGATTCCATGGACACATTGGTCGAATTTCGCTGGTATCGCCTGTGGCGGGCAGGTTAGCCCAAACATTGTTTACCATCGTTTACCTTACCTCCATGTACCCTCATGCCGTTCTTGAACTGCCACCTTAAAGGCAAACTAATTTCGACGTCGGAATCCCATACCGACCGTCCTCCATCCGTACCCGGAGTACCCCACCCTTAAATGCCGTAATGTGACTCTGTTCCGTGCAGTAAACTCATAAAGGATCCTACGAGCTCGGTTGCCTTTCGCCACGAACTACGCCAGTCGGATCCTTATCCGGATGCTACGCCAAGCAACATTATTACCGGTCAGTGTTGCCGAAAGTGGTATGCCCATGACAGTTCGAAGCAGGGCACGGATTTGGAGACGCGCATTGTCCATTCGTCCTACATCCTCCAGGAGTGTTGAGATCACCTTTCGCAGGCGCTGTCGCTAAAGAACTGATTAATAATCTGGTTCGTTCTGGAGAAATTTGACATTGTACCTCGCTATGAAAATGGACGATGTCGTCATGCTGTTGAATGATGCCGGTGCTAGCGAGCTGCTCCACTTGGCTGTACTTTTTTAAGGTAGTCGCTAGGCTTCCGTGAAACTCTTTTGTATATGTATAGTTTCGTTGCAAGCAAGTGATCTAAATGCACCTTAGTGATTCCTGGCAAACTGGAAAAATGAATGGCTTTACCACACTCGAAAAATGAAAAGTGAACCCAAAAACAACCTAAAGTCAGAATAAAAGTTAGAAAACCGCGTTTTATAAGGCCAATATTTTTAGCCTTTAACAGTTGAACGGGCAAAGCTGACGAGTCTTGTACGCACTGCATTTTTTGCAAAGGATACATAGAGGTCCAACCAGCTGTCCCGACCTCCAGCCCGCCTCCCCCGCCCTCGCTCTCTCGGAATCCTAAGTACGGCACTGATTTCCCAAACACAGACCTCTTCCAGCGTGCCTTCACTGACGTCATCGACCAGTTGACGTTGTAACTCGATCAGCTGTGCATTCTAAGATATCAGTGGTGACCAGAGTCTTGGGGCACGCACTCGCCTCGTTCTCCAAGTATTTCAGGCGGTCCCTACGCGTCCTCGCGGCCTTCTTGTTCTTCATCTTCCGTTGCTCGTCCTTTTCATCGGTGGCGTCTGCTGATGTAGCGGTCTCGGCATTCTTGGAAGGACGGATTCCGCTCGTTGACATTGAGAGTGTGCTATAACATACACCAAAATTCAAACCGTCATACTAGGACCAGGCTCAGGACAGTTCGCGTCAACCGGGCCTGTGTCCACGCTTAGTGGACTCGAGCTGGGATCTCCCCGTGGGTTTAAGCCAGTCTCCGACAATTCCCTGATTGCAAGCCGGGACTGGCAACTGAACAAATAACTAGGACCATTCGACGTTTAACCGTATCTGAGCCTACTGCTACCATGAAGTGCCTTATAACGGGTGGACGGAGTGCGAGTAGTGCCTGCTAGGCGGAAGCTGCAAGGTTCGTATGGGGTGCAATGGACGAATACATTAAAGAAAAATGCGGAATGGAAGAGCAACCACTAGGCCTTTCATTCACGGAACCGGAAACGGACCGATCACATTATTGACTAACCTTGTACGAGTCTCCGTGCTGGACGATGCCGCAAGAACATTGAGCGGTACCACTTTGGCCAACGAAATAGCTGCATATCTTCTGTGGGCAAACTTCGCGGGAACGCCCCGGGGCGCACCATCGCACCAGCATTGGCGGCAGTCTTCGCCTTGTAAGCACAAATTTGCCTGCCGTAGTCGGCAGTTGGAACGCATCAGTGGTCGCACCTTGTCGGCGTCGCCTCCTTCAGAATCAACCTGTTCTTCGCACTTGTTCGCTTCATCGTTGCCCTCGTTCCCATCATTCGTGTGATGTTTCTTCCAGTGCTTTCCTGGCATTGAGCTGCGCCACCACTCCTGGTCAGTTGTGTTACCGGCTGTCTGCGGTCGGTACTCGTAGTTGCATTTCCGGCACCGCCATACGATTTTCTTTCGTCCCTTCTTGTCCGTCTCTGGGACCTCATCGAAGTGAAGATGTAGGTAGTCAATTTTGTGGGCATCTCCGTTCTTGTCCGTACCGGCGGCCCTTTGCGTTTAGGTGATGATTTGACAGGTGAATAGAAGTCTGGCTGTGGCTCGCCCATCGCACAACTAAATCGTTTGAACGATAAGTGTTATGCCGGAAATACATGTTCGAAATAAGCTACTCGCAACAAAAATCCATTCGACGTCTAGTAAAATGCTTTGTGAGGATGCACGCTTAGAGCAATCTTATACTTGGGCACGCCAACATAGAGGAGCACCTACTTGTCTTAAAGCTTAATATACATTCCTGGGCTACGCGCATTAGCTTAGCTGAAGCATCGAACACGCCAAAAGCACGAGACCTTAGTCGGAATAGCTAAAGCGTTCGCCGCGATGACTGAAGACGTCCTAAAGTACAAGGGTGTGTACTTTAGGATCTGCGAGATTTGACAACGCATGTGAATGCATAGCCTGCTTCACGAATTCACAAAATGGCCCTAGAGCGGTGCTACCATGTGCCAAGAACGATGCTTCCATGATCATGTACTGCATCAATTTTCGTACCGGTAAACAGCAAACAACAAAGTGCTTACCTGTGAAATTTACCTGTGGCACTTTTCGGTTTGCCCCAATTCTCGGACAACGGAAAATAGACCGGCATATACATATGTACATATACAATATTCACAATTAGGGGAAATACGGTACCCAGTCGGAAGAGAGCGTCTCGTAATTCCTAGGACTACGTTTTAACGTGTATAGCCTGAGTAGGTATAAGCTTCTATTATCAGAATATTTAAAATAATTATTGGCAAGCAGTTTTTCAAGGTCAAGGCCTAACAGTCACTTACAAGGAAATGCGTCGATGTCCTGTTTATAAAAAATACCGTGATAGATTTAGTAAACATTCTAACTCGATCCAGCATCTTTAGCACGACCAATCCTTCTTAGAAACCGCAAAGTAATGAGGTATCTGAACCGGCGACGTCTCAAAGCGACCAGCGGTCCATCGAAGTATTGACTTTCGGCGGCCGACCGACAGCGAACTTCCCCGGGTTACGCGTACGCGGGAGTCGCAAAGGAGCAGGTCAAGACAAATTGCAGCCGCGAATGTCATCCACCCGGGCGGTGTCCTGCAATGACACTAGTTCATTGAAAGCCCCAAACAGTGGTATCAGCTGAACTGAGTGTAGCAAAGTCGGAGAGTTGTGTGCGAATATCTGTCCGAACAAAACTTGATGAACTAGTCGCGGGACTGGGACATGTAATTTGACCAAAGATGCATGGACTTGTTTAGGGGTCTGCCATACGCATCTCGCGGGTTAACATAAAGGAGCTTACGGACCATTTTCGAGCCAGCTCTTAGCTGCATTGCGAATATTTTTATGTGCAAATTGATGACCAGATACGTGGCATTTGCCTCACTGAAGAAAACTTTTACGGATTGGCGGTGCCGGACAAGTTGTGCTAAAGTATTATCGATATCTGCAAAGCATTGTATTTTCAGTTGCTTTTATTGAAAGTTCCGAGCGCGGTTATCACTATGTTACGTCGGCGCGAAAACAGGCCGCGACTTCCCGGCTTACGCGTCAGCGGGAGTCGCAAAGGAGCGATGAACACAAACTGCAGCGGCGAAGGTTCTCCACTTGGAGGACGTTCTTGGGTGACTCTAGTTTCGCCCAAATTTCGACAGTGAAATGTGCTAGCCCAGGATACAGAAATTGACGCATAATGCACAAATTCTGGGGAAAGCGCTAAGTAATTTAGGGGAAATGTCGATCTTACATTGTGCGAATTTGACCTCGTATACGCAAGTTCAGTGCCTGATACGTAGGCATTTGACTCATCGTAGAAAACTTTTCCGGGCTATTGAAGGTTTCGACTGCAGGTGGCGCTAAGTTACGACGATGCGAAGACATGCTGCATCTTCCCGGCTTACGTGTAACAGCGGGAATTTCTGATTACCCGGGCTCCGTTTGCGCCACCGCCTAAGGGAACACGGACTATACTTTGCGGAGAAGTCCCCCTACTGATCAGTAAAAGGAATCTGAGCATATCGGCGAGACCGCTGGCTGACGGTAGGACGTTAGCCCACCGTGATGCTCTGCGTCACAGACTCATTTTTGCGGCTCTGATGATACTTGAAGCGCCTCAATGGCTACGTAGACCCGTGGTCTGTTGGGTGGTCACATAGACGTAACTAGGGAGGGCGCCCCCAGGGTAATGGGGGACCAAACCAAATCAAATATTCAAAGGGAATTTTAATATGCGACCTCTAAAATCGTGTTGGCATAGTTCACGCCTGTTCAGACCTTAAATTCTCGACCAAATTTTGCCAAATAAAATCGGGCTCATCCGATGGGAGACTCCCCTTTGCATCCCCCTCCCGAGAGGTTCTAGCTATGTCTTTGGGTGGCCACGTCATGGTCGGCCACGCTGGCAGTTCTAGGCACCCAAAGACTTCTTGCGAGCAGCTCAAGGTTCCCTATCAGCAATAGTTCGGAGTTGCTCTTCTCATGATTTACTGCTCTTTTTGGGAACATCCAGAAAATATGAAACGCGATACAAGCCGATAGGTACCTGTAAGTTTGTACGGTAATTATGAACGGGAAGGACTACGAAACCTGGGCCTGTCGCAGAGGCGATACCAGCATAATGTTAGACCGAAACTTAACTACAATGTTGAAAGGTTTCCCGGTTGCCGCCTTGGCGTACGGGCGTTGACCGTTCAGATCCCCACGTGTCCTCAGTTACAAAGTGAACGACTTGGACCTAGCCCAACGTTCGAGCTATTTAGCGTCTCGCTAGCCAGCGTATTTTACGTCATTTAATTGCGGAATTTCGGAATAGTCCCTCCTTGAAATGTAGAAACACAAAGACGCACCTTCGAAGACGATACGGTATGAACGTCCAAACACGTTCTTATCAGAAACTTTCGACTTTTCACGGCTGGTAGCTGTAGCAAATCGCCCGTACGAACCGCTTTTCTGTTCTTTTCCGCTCTTTCATCGCTAGCCTAGCGGCCTCCGCGATGTCCCGCAACGGACGTCGATGAATTTGTTGTCGAAACGACGCCTTCGTCGTTCATCAGCGCAGCACACGGTCCCTGTGTCTTTTCGAAGAACACCGCATGAAAGCGACGTTGATAGTCCAGCTTGCGCGTTCTCTAGAGGGAGGGGGTCTCGGACCAGCGTGACCCCACCAGGGTTTTCCCATTTCCACCTTTTTCAGCCATTTCCATTTCCATTTCCATTTCTGAAATTTCCAGCATTTCCATTTCCATTTCCCACTAGCCGAATTTGCTACCATTTCCATTTCCATTTCCAAGCCATTCATTTCCAACAGTAAGTTTACTGCTAGAAATCGTGCTGTAAGCATGCAACTTAAGAGTGAAAAGGATACTCTTCGCACGATTTACCTAGATGCCTATACTTTACTGGCTCCCAAGAGAGCTTCTGCTCTTCTGGCTTGGATATGCGAGTAGCTCCAAGTTGGCGGGGTGTCGGCCTTTGGTCAAGTTTTTTTTCCACACTGTTTTTGCCCGCCGCTAGGCGCCACCGGAGCCAATTTTCAGCATAAATGAAAATTTTCGAGTTAAATTTTGTTTGTATCGCCTGCATGGGCTTGATTTGCGTCCAATTTTGGGACGCATGTTTGGTCGGTCATGTCGGTCCGGTTGTCGGTCCGGGTGGTTGGCCTGGCTGGGGGGAGGGGTGTAAAGTTGGCACGGGTGGTCGGCCCGGAGTGGAGCGTAGGGGTCAGGTAGAATCGTGCGGCCCGGGGGAGGGGTCAGGTCGAACTGGCG
>JNEY01000894.1:23213-39854 GCA_020875895.1 Aphelenchus avenae
TGACGTCGCAGTAGTCGTCCTTCACACACGTCTTTTTGCTGCAGGTGCATGCCGCTGGGTTTTGCTTCGTCTTGTCGTTGTCGCAATTTTGACCGGTCACGTTTTGTAGCATGCACAACATCATCGGGACGATTATTATGCACGAAATCATCTGAACAAATAGCATTAAACACGCTTTTTTACACATTACAAACTTTCGGTTTTCTAGCCAGACGTTCCGGTCTCCCTTTGAGATGATAATTCTGACAGAAATTTCGTTCACAAGGGAAAACTTAACTGCGGAGAAAATGTCTGCAACATGGTATGCTGTGCGCGTGCTGCGTGGAATCACGCGTACCGAGCGGTATCGCATGCAAAGCATGCGTGCGTACACCAATGTATAGCGAGCGGTATCGCTTGCAGGACAGCTGACATACCTTGTTGTCGCACTGGCTTGTGTGTAGTCATGGGTGCTACGCCTTTTTACCCAACAAGTTTTAGGCATGCTACCTCAGTCACTATAGCCCGAAGCGTTTAGGGCGGCCGTCAGAATGCCCGATTTGCATGCGCTCGCGGCATAGATTGCGCTTACGCATGGTCGCCAACGGTATAATGGAAATAAACTCATCAGAGGACAAGCAAGGGTAATTTAAAGACTTCAAAATATGTATTCCGCATGTCATGCAGAAGCATGCATGCTTGGGGTAATGCGTAGTAAGGACTTGTAGGGAGCGACCGGCATGGAAAATTGTATACACGACCGGTACAGCCTTACTTTGCGCAAGAGAGTGCCGAAACACGTGCCAAAGTGGACCTGCCCAGGACGTACCTGAAATATTTTTGACAGGCGTTTTGCTTGCATGCTCGAACTACCATCGCATATCACTTTCACTCGTTATAAGACATACAGAACGCGACGGACACTCGCCGGACCTTTCGACATATCGGCGGTATTTTTTTACCAAAAACCCTATAAAGGTTGCCAAACAACCCATGTTGTCAGAAGTGAGCGAAAGCATGGAAAGGCATCTCACTTTTCTCAAAAATTTCGAGGAATTTTGGGCGTTTGATGAAAACCAAAGGCCCACCCGCTGTGGTTTTTTACAGTTTTGGGGTTTTAAACCTAAGGAAAGGCCTAAGCCACAGCCTAAGGCTAAGACTGGGCGATGGCTGAGTTACGTTACTTGTGTTTTATTTAGGCCATAGGAGATGTTGTTAACCCGGAAAACTTCTTGCCCCGCCCTAGCCAGGACTGCCTGGCTGGATGCCTGGAAGATGTTGGGTTTCACGAGGCAAAAATAATAATGGTCTTAATCATGAATAAAACAAGACAAAATTCACACCGCCTGATTTGGCAACAAGCAGCGACTGCTTGGCAATGGCCGCTGTTAAACGCCCTTTTGTACCGCCGTTTCTCACACATTGTTCTTTGCGGTTATAGGGCACAACATGCCCCGTCAGCGCACCTGCCCTCCTTTGCAAACATTTGCTTGGAACATCACGTGAGCACCGTGAACCATACGTAGCAGGCTTCGAGTTTCTGAGCAACTTACTATAGGATGAGCACGGAAATTCGTGCCTACCGGCACGCTCGATTGACACGTCTTAGTCATGCTCCAGGAGTTAGCAGCTGTGCAGATAAATGTCACGTCAGCTGCACCACTTCAGGGCGTTGGCGGCCTGGACGAGGTGTAGAAAACGTATACGGTCACGGTTTGTAGGTCAAGGCACGCCATGGGTTCACGATCTCGATCAAACGGTGAGCGTGGGTTGCCCCAGCGTGCCGCCTTCTTCGAAACCACAGTCTCTATGGCCCCGCCCTATAGCTATGCAGCAAACGGGGTTTCACTTCGTTCGCTTGTCATATGTTGTGTCGGCTCCCGGTCCCGGTCATCGCCCAGTCCCGCCCCAACTCTGGGGGACGAAGGCATTTTTTCCTAATTCCGTTGAAGACTTTCAGGCGTTTTCCAGTTCAGTGCTGGGAGTTGATATTTAAAAGCGGGATTGATCATAAATTTGAATTTCTTAAATTCTGCGGACATCATTGCTGCACAATGGCAAAGAATTTGGCGCAGGGCTTCCAGACCGCCTTCCCTGGGGGGACGCCCCCTTTTTGGGACCTTCAGGCGGAAAAAATACGAAATTACGGCTTTCAGACGATGATTATCAAATTTTCAACGAATTGTTCCCAAATGATCCGAATTTTTTGAGGCAGCGTCGCCAAAAGCGCGCTGTTTTAAGTTAAATATTCCAAAATCGGAATTTTACCTCATTAATAGAGAAAAATTAAGCATTTTAGGGAATTTCTAAGGGGCGACCAAGGCATTTTTCGGCGACGGCCGAAAGCATACGCCGACAAAAAATGACCGGTCCCTACCGCCTCCCCAGAAGGGGTCCACCGCCCCCTTTCGGCAAATTCCCTCTGGTACCCCTGTTTTGGCGTACAAATCAATGAAATCCGCTTGAAAGCCATAAGAGCTTAGCAAGCTCACTGCATAGACGCCCTATTTATCCCGGCAAACTTGTCGAGGAGATCGAATTGGTCACGACGTAGGCTCCGATTGGGAGTCCAGCACGTTCGCGGGAATTTTTGCTGGAAACTAGCGTCTGGGCTGCGCTTCGCGCAGCCTGCGCCGCTATCTGGAGTTACCTACTTGTACGATGCAGATAACTTACGGGTTCTAGCGCTACTGCATGCATCCAGTATTTGAAATAGTCTTTTTATCGTTTCTCAGCCGATATAGTGTGCAGGAAGTTTTATCGGGCCCACTATATTATTAAGCAGGAGACCCGTGACTTCCCGTTCCTGTCCAGCCTCCCGTCCACGGAAAAAAGGGGCGCTATTCTCCTCTCCTGCATGCATGAAAGACCCTAAGGCACGGTTAGAAAAGTAAACGTAATTTTTTGGTGCTAATGCTTTAAAATCTCTTCTCTACCCTTTCAAGCATGCTTGCCATGGCGCTAACTACCCCATGAAAGCGGGGCCCATAACTCTCTCCAGACCTTCGGAAGCCCCGTTTTGAAAAATGGACGTTATTTTCGGAATTTGCATGCTTTAAAACTCTCTCCTGGAAGCCACTGGGCAGAATATTCACTTCTTCCCGCTATGTGCATGCTTCCATAGCGCTTGCTATTGCATGGAAGGAGGAGTCAAGTGTTGCAACTTTGATCGGTCAAAACATTTTTTTGTAAACAGCCGATTCGGCTGAAACTTTCATAGACATTTCGGCATGAATGACGGTTATCCGGCCACGCTGTACACGCCTTAAAACGATTTAGTATCGACGTATACAGGGCTTTCACCTCGTCAGTGACGTCGTCACGCGTCACTCGTCACGTCACGTCTTGACGAGTGACGTGACAAACGACGAGCTGAACAACGATTTTGGAGCATTATTGGCGCTTATTTTGTCGCTAGTGAAAATAAAGCTCCTCACTCGTCACCCATGAAAAAAATGTTAGTTCAGCCGTTAGGTTCGGTTTGTTCACAACCAACAAGCGAAACGCACGGCACATCGTCTCAATTCATGTCTGAGGACGGACTACTTCGTCGTTGACGAGTGACATGACGAGTGACGAGATTTTTATTTCTCGCTGACGAATGACGAAGTTTTTATTCGTCGTTTACGAGTGACGTGACGAATGACGAGAATTTTTTGGAAAAATGGTCCGGCGCTAAGCGGCGTCAAATCAAATTCTCACTGAATTTGTCTAATATGCGCCTCAAAATTTTGGTCGTGTCGCGTTTTTTTTTGTTCCTCCCCCTAGCTGCCCATGCGAAAATTGTCAGGCAGAGGTACGAACCATACCCCTCTGACTTTATTTTACTTAGTTTTTCGAGTCCATGAAATTGCTGAACACGACGTTAATTCCAGGCGGACACGGACGGCGACGTCGCCGGAATCATATAGCCGTAGAAGCGAAAGCGAACTTGCAAAAACGCTTTCATCACGGCCCGGCAATAGGGTTTGACGAAGTAGAGTATCGCGAGAGTGTCCAACGTTCCGTGGAAGCTGGACAGCATCAAGAAGACGTTCATTCCCTTTCCGCTGGCGGGCGACTCGGAGGCGAGCAGAAACGCCACCGTCAGTAGGGGCAACAGCACGCAGAGGTATCCGATGAGCAGTTGCGCGACGAAGGCACGCACCAGCATCATCTGAAGGCGGTAAGTGGCGCCCGTCGGAAACTGACGGGCGCGTTGGACGAGCGCCGCACTGAGCACGAATCCGGTTCTAAATTGCCTCACGTGCACTGCCTACGTGTGTGACGCCATTACAGGAAGAGGACGACAAGAATGCCGCCGAGCGCCCACATAATGGACTCTGAAGCCGCGCTTCTCTCCACGGTGTAAAAACCATGGGCATCCGCGAAATCGTGCACGTCCGCAAACGACGCAACGGGCTCTAATGGCCGTACACCAGATGTTCTAATATAAACGAGAAGGCCGCCGAGGTAGAAGACGTAAAAGAAAAGGTGCACCAGAATGTAGAACAGGTAGACAAATCTTGAATGTTCGAAAAAGTCGTGAAACCGACCCGGATAGACCTGAAACATTGGCGGGTCATCGTCTAGAACTCGTGATGTCGTAGAAACGGCATAGGAAAGATTCTAGTCAGTGATGTATCAACTCAATCTTAAGTTTACGTAACGGAAGTTCCAAAATCTAAAGTCGAAACGAGCTAGAAGTTGGCTAATGAACGTACACTAATGTACCCGGCCAGGAAGGGGAAGAATAGGACAGGCTTAAGCAGCGTCAACGCTGCGTCGTAGACATAGTCCCATATTAGACCATTCAGCATGTACCAGCGGTACTTCCCGATCGTCTTCACCTTTACGATTAAGTAGACGGGTACGGGTACGAGGATTGTCGTCAGTACAAACGATATATCGAGGACGATAGCGACGAGCTCAGTTTCGTCCTTGTCGATGAAACCGGAGAGTTTCGCTGGCATATGTCGGCAGCCTATTAAAAGTGTCGCGTCATTTAAGCGCCGGGCACTTTAGCGTCGAACGTTTGGTGTCGCCAAGAACTTGCCAAACGAATCATGTGGCATTTTATCGTTGGTCCTTCCCGGGGCTTTACGCATTTAAGCTTAGGCCCAGGCCACCCCTTCAGCCAGAGTTTACAAGGAAGCTCAGCAAAATTTTAGCGGCGCAAAAGTGCGGCGGTAAAAACGACCCGGAACATAGTTAAATCTCTAGAAACACTACGGGAGCGACGAACCGCGGAAGCTCTAATGGAGAGCGGCAGGTGCAAAGAATCGCCAAGCAGCTTGTGACTAGGAAATCGGCGACGCCTCTGATCGTGAACAGGTGATAACCGTGTTTCCTTGCATCACAGGCAAACGCGAGCAAAGAAGAGGTTGGAGTTTGCTTTGCTCTGGGCGCGTAGACAGCGACAGAGTACATCCATCGAGATCTCTAGAAGCCGGTTTCGGCGCGCAGTTGGGATACGCTTGAAGTCGACATCCGATTGTTCTAGGGTATGAAATGTGCGATTCAAAACGCTATGCTGATTTCATCCTTCAGTCTGTTTTCGGTTTAGCTTTGGAACATATCATATGTACCATGGTTCAAAGAAGAGTTAAGATTCTTCTGTGATTAGAACATCAAAAGATACATAATTGCGGAGTAAAGTGTAGGAGATTTGTCCTATTCCGCAGTCCTGTCCTTGGCAAGCGTCCAGCATAGTCGCGAGGCGTTCTGGCGTTCACCTGCAGCGCAGCAGCCGACCTTGTAGCCGTAGCGTGACAGAAGGTTTAGAACTTCCGGTGCGGATCGATCAACGATGACGCTAGCGAAGCCTAGTTGCCTCGAAACCCTAAGTTCATCGAATAGCGGATGGTGTTCAGGCGACGCTTCAAGCTCGAGTTTCGTCGCTCTCGGGGCGCCCGACCAGGCGCTCGAAGCTCTCCTTGACGACTATGTGGTCCTTGGCAGGGGTCGAAGACAGCTCGCAGAGCGCGCAGGAAGGCAGATGATGGGGAAGGGGATAGTCTCGGAGAGAGGTAGCATCGAGCTTCTTCAACGAAGAGGCGCATAGAAGGCACCCGCTGACGACAAAACTGAAAAGGTTCCATGTACATGTAAGGGGCATTTTCTGAGCAGTTTCTCTCATCTGCCAAATCGGCTTGCTTAGTCCGACTTTCTTAAGTTCTCCGTCGGTGTTTGCAACGCTCGTTCTGAAGGACTTTAACGTGCGGTTTCACGTTGGAGTGATAACCGCTGAAACCAACGCCTTCTCTGAGAAAGTTTTGCACTTGCCAAAAAAACGGATTTCGATTCATCCACGGTTCCGCATACAACGGTTTAATCCTCCGCTTTCAAAAAGTTTAACCCCGACCCACGTTGTTAAGAAACATTTAACTTCGTCAGTTGCGTCTCAAAGGCTTGTCGAGCGGTGCTAGCTTATTTTGTCATGTAGTAAAATGCAGGCATTGATCGCGGCGACGAACGACTAAAGCCGAACTACGGCCATAAACAGACGAAGCCCTGGTTAAAATACTAGTTTTGTCAATGTCTCCGGAAAGTTAAATTTTAACACCACGTTCCGCTTTAGCAAAACTTTAATTTAGACGTTTGTAAAAGTATGAGCCGAGTTCAGGCTCCTGGGTTTGAAAAATGTTAGTTCGACCTCGACCTAGACTTCGACCGCTGATTCTTAAAGCCACGACCTCTAACTTCAATTTCGCGCTGCGACCCTAAAGCTCGACGTCGACCTCGATTCTATCGGTCGAATCGAGTTCCAAGCAAATTTTCCGTTGAAAGAAGATTCAACGACTCCTTGAAGGACTGGAATAGAAAGACACTGCGCATTCTAAAAATGGATTCGACGTCGGCCCCTTCCACAAGCGGCAGTTTTTAAAAATTTGGCCTTGACCTCAACCTCGATTAATTTATAAAAGATAAAAGACCTCGACCTTGACCCGACCGATCCAGTCGAGATCCAGGCCGAAGTGCCGTTCGAAGCCGAAACCCTGGTCGAAGCCAGCCAGATAACTGTTCACAAGGTAAACGAAGCGTAAAATCTCAGCGCGATCTGCATACTACCTTGGGAATTTTCCAAATTTCAACGGACATAGGGAACATCTTGATTTCGCGAAAAGTTCGAGCTTACCGAGTGCTTCCGGGCGGTTTTCCAGGAGAAACCATTGTCGCAACCTCGTCACAATGTCGCGATTTTTGACAGGCGACGCATCCGGCCTGTCATGGGGCGAAAGCTCATTACCGGTGCCGGGACCGGCCGACGTGTCGACCACGAGGAGTGGCTGAAACCGATTTGTATAGAGAGCCATGTGGGCATACTCGGCTCACCGTCTGGGACTGAGGCGCCCAGACGAGGTCTGTGCCGTTAACGGGATCACCGCCGGTGTCGTTGTCGATGATTCTTTCGATGAAATCGCGTACGTTACAGAATTCTGAACTGATAAAGTACGACATAACTGACGCAACGGCTCTGAGATGGACAAAAGAAACATATTACAATGGGTGGGAAACCGCACCGGTGGGAAAGGACACCAAGCGGCAGCAGCGAGAGACCGCAACGAACGCAGCGGGTGCTATTGGCTCGACAGCCGCCATGGAAAAATTGAACAAAAGCGGCGGGAGAAGTTGGCGCTATTTTTAACGTGATTAAATCCTTGCGTATGCTTTAGCGCTTGCAAAAACCCGCAGGAACCGGTTAAAAATACTTTTTTCATGGATAAAATTTTCATTTTTCTGGGACCGAAAAGACCGGGACCCAAATAGCGGGACCGAAACGACTTATCGAAATTTTAGCCGGGACCGAAAAGACTGGGACCGAAACGAAGGGTTACCAATGGAACTGGAATCCCGAAATCCAGTTTCAGTCAAGCTGGATTTCAATCCTTCGACTGGAAGTTCTGACTGTATTGATTGGTTGGATTTATGAAAGAGCGCCCTCGCAAAAGCAGGTTTTTTACTGGAAATTTGGATTATTTTTTCCACTTTTCCCGAATTCAAAGTCGACCACTGAAACACCCAGCATTCCGACTGGAATCTTTGGCTGGAATTGGAACTGGAGCTCGGAAAAATCCAGTTCCAACCGACCATCTGAAATTTCCGACTGGAAATTGGGACTGAAAAGTGGATTTTACTAACCCAATTCGTATCATTGAAACAGGCCGCAGGCATTGGGTAAGACGAAACAAAATCTGAGAAAATACTGTTTTTCCGAATACAAAGCGAAAGTATAATTTCTTTTGTGTTTTTAGTGGAATGGAAAAATACCCTCGAAAAATAAAGCATATATTTTGAGCAATTTCACACAGAAAGCTCGAAGAAAAGTTAACAATCAAATTTTGTTATATTTGCTTGCTATAATCTACTTTGCATGCAAAAGAAGACAGACGGATACCGAATAAAACAAAGCAAAAACAGAATGACACGTTTACTCAGGGTGAATTGAAAGAAATAAGCGAAAATTGTGAGTGAGTTCTTCACTGAAAGGTAAGTTATCTGCGAAAAGCGTCCCACGCAGAGCAGCTGACAAGAAACTAGTTGCGCGAGCTAAACAAATGAAGCGTCGCCCTCGCTTAGTGCAAACAAAGCGTTGCACCGTCGCGTGCATGCACAAGGCGGCACGCGCTTCCCAAATCGACTTACCACCATCTCATCTCCTTGCCGTCAAAGAAGTCTCGCTTCGCTTAGGGGAGGACCTAACCCGCCAAAAACGTTGGGTGGTCCCGTTCCCGGTTCCGGTCATCGTCCCAGTCCCGGCCCAGTGCAACTTTAAGGCTTAGACCAACCTGGCCCGCCGCAGGCGATACCAACCAACCGGTTTCAAAATTTGGTAAGTCCCGGAGCTAAAAAATTCCGCCCAATCCTGTCTGCTAACATATTTTAGCATTGCCCGAATCGCTCCAGAAGGTTGCTTGCCAAAATTTTAATCTTTTTTCACACAGCAAAAAAGTATGATACAGATCAGATCAGATACGCAAGCAGTGCGAGGTAAGGTAGTTTTTGAAACTTGCGCCTGGATTCAGAGTTACACTTATCACTTCAGGTCCTCCACCCACCGGAATTGTTAACGCACTGGCAAGTGTTTTTGCCCGAAGGTATGCCCTGCCGCCCAACACCAACTGTTCGACACTGTTACGTCTTGACATTTTTTCGACACAAAATGTTTGGACACTGTTTCGACACGATCATCTTTCGACGCTGTAATTTTCCGACACTGTCGTTTCCACACGGCGCATTTGACGCACCTCGCTAGACAAGATGCATTCATCATCTCCGGGAATCCTTTTAAACTGGAAGAAAACGGGGAAACTTCGCGACCCGTGCGGCCAGCACCCGCGTCAACATAAGAGGAGGGGGGCTCTCAGTATTACCGTAGTTTATGCTGACTTTTAAGCAAGAACTGGGGCCCGGAATGCAACAAAAAAAAACGACGCGCTTTAAAATATCGAAACATTACAGTGTCGAAACGTTGTACTACCTGCAGTGTCGAACCGTTACGTGTCAAAACATGACACGGTCGAAACGTCGGTGTCGAACACAGAAGCATCGTGCCCGAAGGATTGTGCTGAAAACAAAAGAAAATGGGAGTCCTAGTCAACACGTGCAAGTACGCAGTCATCGAGCCTAATCACCATCGTTGTGCCCTTTGCTAAGCAACAAGCAGGGCACGAAGAGAAGCAGAAACGTTTACTGACATGCACAGCTACTGTTTGGTCTGGTGTTTTGGTGCCTGTAACTGGCTAGATAATAGAACTCAACGTTATTTGTATAGAAAAGTACTAGAGGTATTTGCATTTGTTAGTGGCTTCCATGCATTTCATATGAAATGCACAAAGTCTGCCGGAGAAAGTTATGTTATGTCTCATCAGCAGCCGTAGCCATCAAAGTAATGCTCATGATCGTTGATGGAGAGGTCGACGATGCTGTCGCTGCAGTCGATGTCCTCCTGCGCCACGCAGATCCTGTAGTACGTGCCAGGTCCCATCTCGCCTGGACACCAGACCTCGGTCATGTGGTGCCAGTCCCACGACTGGAGCGGCGGCGGTACGTGCGGGACGATGTCGTGAGCGTGGGTGACGCGGCAGGAGTACGGAATATGAAAGCTGTGGCGCTCTTTGGCATAGTAGAAAATATGGGCAACCGACATCCGTACCGAACTCCGTGCCGTGCTGACCCGCCCGTACTGTACTCCGTACCGTGCTGACCAACCCCGTACCGTACTCCGTACCCTACACTTGTACCGTGCTACGTACCGTACAGTACGGTTCCGCAAGGCAGTACGGGCTGTAATACGGTAGAGTTAGACGCGACACCCCCCGTACCGTACTCCGTACCGTACTGACCCCCTCCGTACCGTACTCCGTACCGTAGAATACGGTACGGAATACGGTACGGCCCGTATTAAAGCCTTACTACGGGCCGTACTAGTTCATTTTTCGCTAGAAACTCATGTCGTACCGTACTCCGTACTGAGCGTGACCCTCCGTACAGTACTCCGTACCGTAGAATACGGTACGGAATACGGTAGGGCCTGTAGTACGGTACGGCCGTCTAACTCTACAATACGGTACGGCACGGTATTAGTACGCGCCGTGCAGTGCCAAATATGGAGAAAACTGGAGTCGTATCGAACTCCGTACTGGCCGACCTCACTTGTACCAATAGCACGGCAGTACTGTGCGGTACAGCCGTACCAACAGCAGGGTTCACGGCACGGTTCTACGGCAGGAGGGGTCACACCGCTTGGCTCCACGGCATGGAAATTTTTGGTAGGCGGTTCGGGCGGCTCCACTTGATGCGGAGCCGCGGCTCGGGCGGCTCGGCTCCAGGATTGTGATGGAGCCGTTAACAACCCCGGGCGTGATCAAACGTAGCAGGCTTCGAGATTCTGGCCAACACACAGTCGAACCTGCGCGGAAACCCGTGCCTACAGGCCCGCATTCATTTGACACGTCTCTAGCCTTGGAGTCAGCAGCTGACATGTCAGCAGATCAGTGGCGTACCGAGGACCCGATTTTAGGGGGGCCAAGGGTCTAGGGGGGGGGGGCATGATTCTGTCCGCCAAAAAAATGTCCTTTGGTACCCCCTTACCATAATTTTGGCGGCGGCCTTCGGCCGCCGGGAACATAAGGGTCCCCTTTGCTACTTTTCGTGCCCTCCGAAATTTAGGGGGTCATGCCCTCCCCTGCCCCCACTGTCGGTACGCCACTGAGCGCAACGACGAGTGACCCGTACCATCTGGATACGGTCAATGTTCCCCGGAAACGGCGACTGTGTTTCCCGCCTACACCAAGCGATGCAGTATGTACAACCTGGAAACGCTCGAGCTAGTCGTCTACGCTTCGACCTCTTAGCGGCACACAGTCCTCAACAAATTGCCCTCCACCTCGGTATTCCTTCAACGGGCGGTCACCAGCAGGGCAGGGAACCCTGATTCGGAAATTCGGTCGTATTGCTTCGAATTCGGATTCCGATTCGGTTTTGAATTTTGGAGGTAGATTCGGATTCGGTTACAGATTCGGTTAATTTTTGGGAGTCCCTGTTGGGATCATTCGATAGGGCTTCTAAAGTTATGAAAGAGTGGAAAGTTTCGGCCGGATCGGTTGGCTAGAAGAAAAGTTATGACCGATCAAAATTTCCATTATTAACTCATGCTTCCATGCGATAGCGAGCGCTATGGAAGCAAGCGTATAACCAAGCTCTTGTTGGAACTACAAGTCGTACACCAACGAATGCCCTTGGTGAGCTCGATAAGGCAGTTGCTTACGGGCTTACTGGTAAGAACGAATGAATAGCAAATGCAAAAGATCTTTGACCTACCTAAGTCTTCAATTTCAAGGCTAGCGTTTATTTACTAGTTGAGCCTAAGCAAGATAATCAGGAAGGCAAGACATATGAGGACAAAAAACAACAATATCAAGTTGGGTTTTCTCGACAAATCAGCTAAGAGCGGCCGAAATTGCAAGAAGTCACGGAAAGTCCGCCAAAAAAGTCCGCAGAATGGCCCAGTTTGAAGAGTTCCCAGTGGACTGATCGCTCTTCACGATCCCTGCCATTCCCGTGCCGTGTTCCGTTATTACATTCACCGTGACGTAAAAAAAGGCATGACACTGTGCCCGGAATAGCATCGCCTCGGATTTGGATCGACAAATCCAATGCTTAAGACATCTTGAATCCGGCAGCGTTCTAATGGCAGACAGCGAAGGAACCTCTCACGAGCTGTGCGATTTCGGTCTCTCGGTGATGAAGTCTGCCAACACGAGGTCGGAGTACGACCATTGCTTTGTGGAATCACTCCTTTGGATGTTAGGCGATTAATACGGGGTAACACCATTTCAGCTTTTAGGCACCGGAAATTTTGGCGCACAATAAATGCAAGCACTCGGTTCCATACGCCTTCGATTGTGACGTTTATGCCTTCGGAATTTGCGTCTACGAGCTGATAACATCGCGCTTGCCATATCGGGGGTATATGGAAGAACAGATCATATAAATGAAAGCAAAATTGTTTTCTGATTCTTTTCATTCTGTTGTTCAAAAGGAACCGACGAAGACAGACGGTTTCGGTCCATTCCGCCAGACCGTCTGCCTCGAGCTATTCGGGGCTGGACCTCGTCAGTGACGACCCCAAAAGCGCAGTTGTTTTCCAGGATTAAGCATCGCTCAGGAACGGTGAAGTTGCACCTAAACTAGCAAGTTTTCTTTTACCTCAGTGGTGAGCTCTCGAAGCCCTTCTTCTGATGAGTCGCTGGCATCCAGAGCCAAGGAGCCTAGTCCCGCGGAAATCGAGGCACGTTTGCGAGGTGGAGGTGGCATTTGTGACCGTGATGAAGTAAACAGACTACGCTAAACATTCAATAATGAGTTAGTGAAAGTTTCGTCCATATAGCGCAATGAAATTCGACGCGGTTTAGTCAAAATAGTGATGATAAAACTGGGTGTTGTAGGCTTTTGGTGAGATTGACGCGACAGGTTGGCGTAGTGACGCGGGCTTTGTAAAAGAATGTGTGTAGCCGAAGAGAAGGAGGTTTTGGAAAGGAACCATTAGGTTAAGAAGCGATGCAGCGAATGAAACAAGGGCGGGGAATCGTTTGTGTTTGCTTAGCGGACTGCCGTGTCAGTTTCAAGTTTTAAAAAAAAGTTTTTCTGCCATGTTTCAAGTGGCCCGTGGCACTCTTTAACCGGACTACAGCTGCGTGAAAGATTGCCGATATTTCGATGTTATTCGGGTCGTATCCGAGAGCTGCATCAAACACAATCGTAGCGCAAGGCCTTCCTTCGACAGGGTAAGCGTCCTCAGCAGCCTTTCCAACTAAGATAGGTAAGTGTACCGTTCAAAAACTGATCAATTGTGAAGCTCTATGCTGTAAACGTAGCTCTTTCAATCTCGCTGTTTGAAAATGGCGCGTTCTTTCTTCGCTTTGTAGTTTAAGAAAGGATCCACTTCCCCCGTAATTCCCGGCCCGTAATCCCATAAGAATGTTTAGATTTGTTCCGTTCTTGCCCAGTGCGCTCCTAGAAGACCAACGCTGCGACAGAACGTCCGCATCCATCTTCCGCAAATCCGAACTTTTCCCAATTATCAACCGCATTTACCCAGGATAACGTAAAAGCTCTAATTGACCTTAAACTTACCGAAATTTGTGCCATTAGGTCAAGTAACGGAATCGCTTTTGTTCGCTTGAGGCAAGCCTTGCGCCACTTTTGTTGCACTTCAGTCAGCCGCTTGTATTCACCCCGCAAAATTAGTTCTATCTTCTTTTTGACAACAGCGACTTCGGATTTCGTCAGGCTTCGTCAGACTGGATAGCGGCCAACGGCGGCTTCATGCAAAATCATGCCGATGCTCCACACTTCCGACAAGAGGTTCGATCCTTTTCCGTCAAGACATTCCGGGTAGAAGAAAAGAGACTGCCTCTAGTAATTATCCCGTTCACTGCGTTTCAACACACTTCCGGTAAAAAGCTATTTGTGCAGTTTAAGGTTCAGATGCTTTTGCTGATGCGGCTAGAAAAGTTTTCTAACCACGAATTGCTTGGCTTAGGTACAGGCTGTTTCTTTGGACTTAGACTTACAAGCGAGCGAGAGGGCACGCTTAAGCTGATGCTCGGTAGTTCCCCAAGCGGAGGTTAAGGATGAGCTTATTACATAGGCCGGCTAAGGCTTAGGACGGGTACTCTTTAGGTTCAGGCTTAGCACAACTGATAGTACTCAATAAAGTAAGTACCCAAAACGTTACTGAAAGAAGGAAAGTTTGTTTCTATTTAACCCTCTAAAGTCTCGAAAAAAAACGAGCTCACCGACATGTACGTCCTGGTAGCGACACACACCGAGGACGCCGTGCTCTTCAGTAGTGACAGCGTAGCACAGACACCGAGATCGCATAGGTTCACCTCACCAGCTGCGTTCACAAAGACATTTGCCGGTTTAAGGTCTAGAAGAGAGCAATGCAGCATACACTCCGGCGAATCTCGATGCCCGGATTTCAAGTAGCGGACAGCGTTCAGTACATTTCTAGCGATCCAAGCCAGATGTTTCTCCGGGACAAGCCCGACGCGTATAGTCATGTCGTCCAGAGACGTGTCCATAAGCTCCATTAAAACCAACAAGCTATAGTTTTCGGAATACGATCCGTAGCATGCTCAACTATTTTGCATGGCGGAAGACCCAGGCTCTCTTCAGTCCTTACAGGTCTTACGCTATGCGCTTACCGACAATGTTTTCGCAACTGCATGCGCGAAGAACCTGGAGCTCCTGCTGAACCTTGGAAATAGTTTTAGCGTTGTCCTCTCTCTTTGGCGGCAAGAGAACGAGCTTCCGAGCCATAACGCGTCTAGTACTGACCCCTACGACCTTATGAACAACTCCAAAGCCACCGTGTCCCAGTACTTCCTTCACTTCGTAGCCGTTATTGTCCGCTTCCGCGTTCTGCAGCATTTAAGTCGTTCAAATATTTTCCTTAGCGAGGAATACTGCTCGATCGTTTTATAAACTAACCGTTGGAGAACGAGAGTTGCTGAGCAGAGCAGCTCTGTCTTCCCTGCCCGACTCAGCATTCGCGCCACAGACGGGCGGGTTGTGACAGGGAGTGCAAGTCAGTTTTTTTCACTGATTTGTGTCGTCACGGAACTTTTTTTCTTATTTCCATTAACAGCTGCTTTTGCCTGCGACGCACCATCCATTCGAAACTCTGCGGGCGCTGCTAGCGACCAAGTGCAACTCCGATGTGGAATGTGCCGACATGCACAACATGTTCTGCGCAGACCGCGATTTGTTGAAAACTGCACGTACGGTCGCGAAATACAGCGCCTAATTGTTAAACGGCATTGTTATGAACCGTTAATTTTACCTGACCCCCCTGGTTTACCCCCTGGATTTTACCTGCAGGGCCCTGGGTCTTGGTTTTCGAGTTGAGGCCCCTGCTCCCTCCGCCTAAACACCGAGCTCTACAGGCCGCATGCGTTACGTGCGTACAAAAAATAGATCTCGCATTTTTGCTCATGCAAGGGCGATGTTATTTTTACAGGGCTGCTGATAACGGCGCGTATCAGAAAAGCCGACATATCTGCATCGTAACGAAGCGCTTAAGCAGACCCCACCCACATCAATCAATGTACTCCGCATCAAACTACGCGCCTATCAGCTATTTGATAAAGTTCAAATGTGGCTATTTACGTGGACTGTCACGCGACTGTCTTCACTTCAGGCTCTTGCTTGCACATGATGTCGACCCTATGTTGCTGGGTTTACTTAACCATTACATCGTGCGCCTTCGCTGCAACGGTCTCAACTACCGAGACTCAATCGTCGCCCGTCAATGGGTTTCTACCAGCACCCGTTGACATTGGTCATGAACGATGCATACGTTGATCGTCGCAAGAGGTCAACAATGCCGATTGGATGCGAACTGATGCGTGACTTGTTCAGGTTGGCCGATGTCAACAAGGATGGACGGTTTGTTTTTTCCTTCCATGAATCATGGTTAGGCGTAGCTTGAACAAAATCTTCGAGATTGCCAAATTTTTCCCAGGCGACCTGAGAAATAATGAAAATCTGAAGAGTGCGGACCATTTGTCATAGCATGGTCCCTTGGTTTAGTTTGTCCTTCGAGGAACTAAAAGCCGATTCGCCCGCGACGTCGAAGGCTCTCAAGACACTGGACGCGGACAACAGCATGTACCTGGAACCCGAAGAATTTCATTCCTGTCTAGCATCTTCCGACCCCATTAAGCGCCCTTTTGCTCCGCTCGCCCGCCCAAAGCGTCAATATTTTGTTATGCAAGATGACGGATGTGACCAGCCCTGCTATGATTGCTTCCAAATGTCTGCTGTGTACGTCCCACAATACTATACCATTTATATTTAGCGTCGCTGTGGCACTGTCACAGGAAATCTTTTCTTAAAGTCTGAATGCGCAATGTACATAGTGGTACACAAGATGTAGATATTCGGCTTGAAGTGTAGCTTAACGAGAGAAAGAATCGTGAATGCCTAACTATATCTTGTGCTAAATCGGTTCCTGTACGCTTGTACTGGGCCATTACGTCTTATTCTTGTTCGATGAACTGCTCAAACCAATATTGCGGTAATTTTCCTCGCAAAAAAAGAGTGGAAGATTTTGGGCCCTTAAGAATCTTTTTTATCTGCCCATTTACGTCGAGAATTCTGGTCCCCCCCCCC
>JNEY01000896.1:23007-48286 GCA_020875895.1 Aphelenchus avenae
ATTTAATATGTATTCGATGTCGGTTATTGTATTCGAAACTTTAACCTCTCAGCATTCCCACGTCAGAACCAAAAAAAAATCACTCCTTAGCTCAACTCAGCTCAACAAAGACACTCTTCTTCTCGCACTTATATTTCCGTAAAAAGCCTAATCCGAACCATGTTGCAGGAGCGGGAACTCATGGAGGCCCTCGAGAGTTGCTGCGGATGGGGCAGCGGCGGTCGGCGGTCGAAGCAGCTCGTCGTCGCAGCAGCGCTGCACCGCGCGGCATGCTCGCGTGCGTCGTCGTGAAGGTTGAGGTTCAGTGCAAAACTCGCCGCGTTCTCCTCATCGCTGCGCGTCGACGCGGAGGAGGCCGGATCCGAGGAGGACGCCGAGGAGGTGGAGGAGCCTGCCGAGTGCAGCGAGCGGACCGCTTCGTCGAGCTCATCCGTGAGCCTTATCAGCAGCGGCGACGCGGGACTGACGCGCGCCGGCGAGTCGTTCACAGTGGAGAGCCTCGAGCCGACGGACTTGGACGGTAGGCGCATGGAGAAGCTCCTCGCGAGCTCCGCCGGCTCCTCCTCGTCCGTGGAGGAGTCGGAGCGGGCCATCGGCGCGACTCGGGTGGGGCCGTAGCCGGTGATGGTATCCGGCCGACGCTTGGAGCGGAAGGAGGAGAAGACCCGCGGCAGATGACGCTTCATCACGCGACGAGGAGAAGCGCGAGGAGAAGCTGATTTCCAGTGAGGAGCGATAGACTTCGACGGTTTTCGGCTCCAAGAAGGCGAAGTCCGACGTCGATCGGAGCGATTTCGGTGGTTAGTGGTGACCTCTTGCGGGTGGCTAAATGTGTGGCATGTGGCGCAATGATGTGGCACGAGTCGCGATGGTGGTGGCAAATTATGTGGCGAGCCACTTGCGGACGCGGCACGGCACGCGCGTCGGAAAAGAGCCCATAAAACAATGAATGGGATGCTTCGATGCGGAGACTCATCGTCGGAAGTGTCTTCTTCCCGAAGTACCACTTTGGGACGCAGTAGCGGAAAACATAAGGACGGCGTAAGGAGAGAATGGCAAGTGGATGGACAAAAGGGCAGAAGCTCGCTTTGCCGCTAAGAGAGGGAGCATAAGAGTGCGCGGAATGCAGAAGGTGGCATGGGATTGGAGAGATTATTGAGTAGGCACGTAGGCAAACATAAAAAGGAGATATGTATTTTAAACGTGCCCTGAAAGTTTATAAATAATGCGAAAAAACTGATATTATTTCGGTAAGCTGTATGTAATTTCGAGGAGTCGTGACTGACCGAATTCCGCGGTTTCCCCTACGGTTGAGTTGGAGTGCTTGCTCGGGACATTTTAATCACTTCTAGACAGAATGGGCGAACAAGCACCGACCGTTCTTTCTCAATACTTTCTCAATACACCCTGTTCAAATTATCTGCGTAGTCGGAATTGCAGGCCCAAGAACAGCTGACATTATTAGAGAAAAAATAAGCGTGAGGAATGCGAGTTTTATGCACGAGTAGAGTTTTCTACGCCGACAAAGTGCTGCAGGACATGGAAGCTGACTTACTCAGAGTCAAGTCAAAACTTAGAGCTGATCGAATTCTGAAGGAGTAGGTAAATCTACAAAGGGACCGCGTGATACGCTTTAGGAAGCATACTAGGAATTTGAATTTGATCGAGAACCGTGCTGTTCGTGGGACTTCCCGCAGACGGCTAAATCTTCCCCATGTGACACTAAAAGTTTAAGCAACATTTTGCGGTAAACCGGACATTACAGAGCAGTTTGATCGATGACCATTGCTCCGCCGAAAGCCAAAGACCACCTCGCGCCGCGGTCCAGCCAGAAGCACGCTCAAATTCGGACGCGGGCAAGGAAAATGGAGGTACCAATGCGCGCGCATTTGCATCCGCTCGGGAGGACGCATTAGCGTTACGCGTAGCGAAGGTATGTTCTCCGCTAACACGCGGCTCAGCGGCGACCGATGCGGAGCGCATTTGATATTTGGGGCGTGCAATTCTAATGCGTTTCGCGCTTTCTGCTCCTCGATCCTCACTCCTCCAACAGCGGCGAGCAGCGCGTCGAAGTCGGCGTCGTCGTCGAATTCGCAAGCTGAAACGTCGAGGAATGCGCTGAGGGTCTTCGCAGGAATTTCAAGCGCGTCATTGCACGCAGCGATGGCGGCGGCGCAGAGTGATTTGCGCGAATGATAACGCGTTTATCAGCGCGATTCAACGAAGCGTAATCCGCTTTCGGCGGGCAATGATAGGGCATGATAGAGGTGCGGATGGCGCATGTGCCTAGCGCCAAGAAGGTCGCTTTTTGGATTTTTCGAGGACCGAGCCGTCTAACTCACAGGAATGCGTTGAGGATCCTCGCAGGAATTTCAAGCGCGTCATAACATGCGACGATAGTGGCGATTGCAGAGTGATTGGCGCGGATGATAACATGATTATCAGCGCGATTCAGCGAGGCGTAATCCGCTTTCGGCGGGCTATGATATGGTGATGATAGCGGCCCGGACGGCTCATGAGTTTTGCGCGAAAACAGAGCATTTTTAGGACTGAACGTTGCGTATAAAATGAGAAATGCAAATAGTTCCTGGAGGTTTCGAGGAGCTTGAAGCTTAGCAAGACCAAGCCCCAAGAAAGCAGCACCTACAGAAGTGTACGCTTCGAAATGATCCCGATAACAAAACGGTTTCGGATACCTGACTGCTTCTACTCAAGGACGCCTAGAAAGCGAAACTACGACGTACGTTGCAAGAACCGTGACCAACGGCCAACGCAGGCCAACGATAGGGCATTACAGTGGAAAGTAGAGTTCCAATAGCAGCCAGAAACAAAACTAACGTCGCTAGCCCTAGTGGACTACGCGGAATCGCAATCGCGGACATTGAGCGAGTATCGGACGATTTGCATTTCCAGGAGGATTAAAACCGAATTTTAATCATCCCATGTTTTAAGCTAGAACGATTTACCTCTGCTTTCGTCAATGGAAAATCTTCTTACAGCAGTAGCGCAGAAGCACCTAGCAGGGCTGGATTCTGCTTCCGAACGGGTCGAGTTTTGGCGTTTTCCGACCTTCCAAAGTCAAACGACCTACCCATCCGAATCCAGCCCTGTTTCCTACGGCTTGTTTCCCTAGGGGATATCCGCACGCACGGGAACAAAGACCTCTTCACGCCGCTTATGCGCATCGGTTGGCGCCTTGTGTCCGCTCGCGGTGTCCTCCCGCCGACGACGGCAATCAGTTCTGCACTAATGCCTCGTGCAAATATTTCGCGGCGCGCAGCGGCTGAACGTTTCTTTCGCGTGCGGCGCCGCCGATGCGAAACCAGTTCGCGCGGCGCGGCGCTGCAAGAAGCATCGCGATGTTTGAGGAAAAGCTGGTTATTGCTGTTGGGAGTGAGTGAGAGAAAGCGAGGATTACTCGCTCGACGACAACCGATTAAGACTCAGTGGCGCATCTCTCTCTCGAGGGAGAGAGAGAGGGAAATTCGGGACATGAAGAATGTCTTGGCGAGTGAGTTTCGCTTTCATTGGAACAAAATCGTCTAGGGTAAGAGCTGCAGGCTTTGGAGAGCTGGACGTAGGCCGTAAACTCGACCAAAAAGTCATAAATATTCTTTCTATTTTAATGTTTCAGAAAGAGAATATTTTCCCAAAAATTGCATTTTTAGGAAACTGAAATTTATTTTTTAAATATTTTGAAGATTAGTGATCAAGACGCAATTTTTAATAAATATTTTAAAACTTAATAAAGCGCAAGCAAACTTCTAGGCGAAGATTTTAAGAGGCAAAAGGCAAATGTTAATAAAATAAATGACAAATTTATAATTCTTGTTATTTTTCCGTAGTTATTCTGAAGACCGTAAACTGCTGCCACAATTTAGTCGCATATCGAGCGTCCTTGGCTCCCTTACACTTTGTCCTCCATTGCGTGCCGGTAAACAAACATTTCCTGCTGCGAACCCAGGGAAATGGCGATGCGAAAGCAAACATAGCGCTGACAAAAAGCTAATAACGGTCACCGGTGCAGTGTTGAACGCCCCAGAAGAATGCTAGCTGGGAATGACGTGGGCAGCGAATGGGCCATAAAAAGTTTATCTTCCATCTTGGGCCAAAACACGTGGGAGTATGCTTACGTCAAAATTTTTGTATTTATTTGGAGCGTGCAAGTCGGACAATGAATTAAACAAGAATAAAGAAATTTTATGGTTTTTAAATTTTGTTAAATTACCCTTGCCTTGTAAGAAACCGGAATTTTAAATTAAAACTAGTCCAAAATTTTGAATAAATTTTAGTGCACTGGCTGAATTAAAAGAAAAACATGAATTAATAATAATTAAATTTTTAAGAGGAATTACTGAAAAAGCAAGGATCCATCACAAACAACGGCACATGCGACGAAAGACTTGAGGTTGCGACCAGGTTCGCCACTTACCAGCCTATAGACAGTCCAACCTGTCCTAGCCCAGTCTACCGCCAGTCCAGCAGCTCTCCGAAAACAAATGACATAATTCCGCCTGGGCAATTAGGCCGCGCCTGGACAGCGCGTCGCGTTGTTTTGGACAATTCGCGGCGGCATAAAAACGTCGCGAATGAGGCGCGAACGGGCGCAATGAAGATGGATCGGACGCGTCCGCCGCAAATGAGCATCGATATGCCAGCAATAGCCAGGCGATTTCAGGCGGCCAGTGAGCCATGTCCACCGCTCCAACCTGGACCGAGTGGACGTGACGGAAAGAACAATTGTTCCACGTCGGACGTCGTCCATCATTCGGTGTCCACGCGTTTTCTCGTGTTTTTGCGACGACTGGACGGAGGAGGAAAGAGCGGAGTGGACGAGGACATAGTTTTTATGTTGGTATGGACAGGAACGAAACCAGGACGACAGGAACCTTTGTCAAATGCAAAGAACTTTGTCGTTGAAACAAGATTTTGTCATTAGACCTGAAGGCGGAGGGAAGTTAACCCGAACATCGGGAAGCCAAAGAGGTATAGGTAACCTATCGTATTTGCCTGCTTAGTGAGGCCGACCCACTGTTTCCGGAAGGTCCAAGGCTTTCGGCAAAGAGTAAAGAGCCAGCAGTCCCCGTCGTTAAACGAGTTTTTCCTTTTTTTGAACTTCGTTTCCGACCACAAACCGAACAAGCTCAAATAAAGCCCAAGTAAAAGCATTCGAGGGACTGAAGCCGAAAAGTTAGTCATTTTGGAGGCCTCACTAACAGGGGTAAAGCGAAATACAGCAACCATTATGCTTCGCGGAATGCTGCACTTCCTGAAATATCTCCGCGGCAGAATTTTATGGAATGCTTAAGAGAGACGAGTAACGAATGCCGTTTTGGCGGCAGTTATAATCATCAAGAAACAAAGAAGAGGATAAGTGGATCCGCAAAGGACAAGCTAGACTGCGCCTTGTGTCGGATATTGAAAAACGTTTTTCAGAGCCGTAATTGGAATACTTGATGCAAAAATACAGTCAATAATTGCACTAACCAAAGAAAGTCCAACACGCGCAAGCAAGACATAAGGTATTTGCGCAGAAATTCAAAATGGACACAAAGTTCTCCATTGAGAAGTTCATGAGTCAGTCAGCGCCCGTCGCCGGTCAACAACCATGGTCGTCCCGTCCCCCACCCGGCCGGCGTTCCCGGACAAAGAACGCTTGCTTTGCGACCACAACGCAGCAGCAGCGAGTGCGTTCAAAACACCACTCCACTCGTCTGGAGCCGGCGGAGCGCCGGCGCGAAGAGCGCATGTGTGCGGAACGGGGAAGGGGGGGGGGAAAGCGACGCCGTGCACCGCGCTGCGTTCCTCCGCGGCGCTTCGCCACTGCGCCCCTGACCATCCGTCCGACCGCCGTTCGGTCGGCGGTCGGTCGGATGGGATAGTGCCGCTTGAAGAAGAGTGTGAGGCGGTGGGAAAATGAAAAGGTGAGCGCGAGGTGGCGAGTCCGGGGCGGATCGCTGGCTGGACCACTAGCGCTAGCGGTCGCTGAGCAGTGACCGCGCGTCGATGCATCGCGCATTTAGCCGGCGCTAGTACGCGGTAGTGTTCTCGATGAGCATTGAAAGAACAGTCGACTAAATAAAATTAATTGTTTGCACCATTTAATAAATGATTTTATGCATTCATTCAAATAAAAATATTTAATTTAAGCAAAATAATATTTAGTGTCGTTAAAATAAATATTTTTTGAAACTTATTAAAGTAAATAATTAAATAAATAAAATTATTTATATTCATCAATAAGTCCCTTTTGGATGACGCCGGTATACGGGCACCGAGACGGTGGAAAAATAAAAGGTGAGCGCCAGGTGGCGAGTCGAGACGGATCGCTAGTGCTAGTGGCCGCCGAGCACTGACCGCGCGTCGATGCATGCGCAATTATCCGGCGCTAGTGTGAGGACGCCCGGGAAAGGGGAAAAAGCGGGAAGAAAGTGTCGCGTTCTGCGCGCCAAATGCAAGCAATCGCGTCCTCCCAATGAATCCCGACAGTCTGTCCATACGGAGCTTGGTGAATTGCTTGCAAATGGACGGAAAGGATGAACAGATTTGTTGAGAGAACGAAGCGAAAAAGTCGGTAAACAAGAGGCGAAAACATTTCCGACGGAGCGAAAGAGGGAAAGCGGTAGGAAGGTTCAAGAGATGCTACGTAGACATGAGTCGGGGCCGAATACGATGCAATTTAGCCGGCGAATCATTGAATTTTCCAGATTTTATGCTTAAGACTTCGTGCCGCTACTCCACTGTCCATCCTCCTGAGTCCCGGAAAGCGGATTTCATTGGAAGCAAGCCAAGCTAGCCTCCGTAGGCGATACTACCCGACAAAGAGGGGCTTATGGGAGAGCGTTGCATGGCGTGCCCTTGGGCGATTTGCATAGCTCGCCGACCCCTGCAATGGAAGGCACCCTCTAAGCGGCGTGCGGAGTAAACAAGGAGAGTGGAGCGGGAAAGAAGAGACGAACAGAGCAAAACAAAAAAAAGTGCAAGCGATCTTATGTAGTGTGCTGCAAAATAAACTGGGCGTTTGGAAAGAGTGTACCGTCTTTCCCCAAATAATAAGGCCCCAATAAGACCCGCGTACTGGACGAAAAAAAGATCGAATTTATGCCCTCAAAATGCTTTATTCATACGTTTTTTATGCAGAGCTATGATGACCGAAAATTGTTTTTTAATAATAAAAAGCTCAGGAAAAATCTTTTGTATTTTTTGCTTAGTCTAAAATTTTGTACCACCTAAAAAGATTAGGCCGGCCTCACTAACATGAGGAATACTGGGTTACTCATCGACTTTTCGAGATTACACCTCGCGACGCATGCGATTAGTACGACTCGGGCGCATGCAGTGCTACGACCGGACACGACTCGCGGCGGGACATTAATCGGCGAGCGGCGGCTAAGGTACTTCTTACTCTCGACTGACCGTCGGAGGGATGTTGCCATGTGGCGCGCCGTTGCGGATGATAATTTATGGCGACGCGCTCATGCGATTCGACGCGACTTTCGCCTCCACCGACTACGGAGGCGATTAGAAATGGCTACCTTTGAAGACGGGCCACCGCCCGCTACCGCCCGAAGAGAGATTTACTAACTCCCGCTACGGCCAGTGGCGTACCCTTGGTGCAGCGAGAGGCAGGGAGGGTAGGTAAGGGGATGCTTACATTTTCCCGGAGCCAAAAAATGCAGCAGTCCCTCGTTTTTTTCTACATGCCGGATTTTTGCCCCTTTATGGCTTCAAAGTGTTTTTAGCGTGTTTAACCCAAAACAGACCATGCATCGAGCATTTTCATGTCCTTCTGCTTGCGAGATGCGCGTGGGCGAGCGTTTGTAAAGACGTCGCTTGGTCCGAGCATGTAATTAGTGGGGTAAACAGTTCAATGAAACTTCAGGTGGAGAGCTGGATAACAATGATCAACTTTACTAATCACACGAGCGCCAGTTTACGAAGCCAACGAGATTGGTCGGCGGCCAATGGTTTGCCTACGGCTAGGCTTTGTTGACGTCTTAAGACAACAAAGTGTCCTTTTTGTTCCGAATTTGGGAAACACAGACTGTCTGAGTTCGGAAGAACGGACAAGGAAGTGGACGGACACAGTTGCACACATCGGAATCTTGGAATTCCTAGGCTTAACCGGAATTAGGAGCGGGTCAAGATCTACGAACTTCGATACGGAATCGGACACGAGGCCGTGGTAGTCAGTTTGAAGACGGACTACTGCTATGACCAAGAGAGATTTACTAAGTCTCGCTACTCTTCGTACGGCCCTCAAACGTGTCCTTTGCGTAAGTACACAACGCGAGCTGCAGGGCCGCTAGCGCTGGTCGGTTTCGCTCAAAGAGGATGCTTCCGAGGCCGTAATTAGTGCCGCAAACAGTTCAAGGACACGTGAAGTGGGCCACTGACTACACAAGAGGGGCACCGAACCGTTACTTAAGTGAAAGGGATAGGCCGACAGAGAAAGCGCTTACGTGAATCGGAGTTCCGCGATGGTCACTGAGGCGTGGTTACTCTGTTGTTACTTACCTAGACTAAGCTCATAAAGTCGGATATTCGTCAATTTTTTGGCCAGAATCTTCTATGACTTTCGTCGAATGGACTCACCCCCAAGAGAAGGAACTTATGATGAGAAAAACGGACAAAAAACGAGAACGCTTAGAATTTAGGGCGATGTCAAGCCAATTATCTCTTGAATAAAACGCTGTTTCAGACTTAAAACAGCAGTACTAACAAATAAAACGAGAAAACGCGATGGCTAAAAACCTTCGCAGTCTTCAAAGAAAGAAGAATCTTTTATTTAAACCCTCAGCCCGAGCGTATAACAAGCTTTCTTCGGTACCCTCACCTAGTAGCCCAAAATCTGCGAAAAGGCATCAGTCCCGAAGGATCGCATGTTCTCTTCGCTAACTACTCCTCAAAACCGCTTGTTGAAAGCGAAAATGTCATAAACGGAGCCGCAAAAACATGAAATGGAAGCTTGGCGGCTAGCCGAAGAACAATGACAAGCCACTTGTTCGTCCATCAAATGGGCGCATGCATGCGGACAGGCGAATGGAAGTAATTATTTGCGGAAGCGGCGTGGGAGCGGGAAGAACAGGTGGCCCAGGCAAAAGGGTAAAGAAGATTGCTTGACGTATTGCTGGAGGAATTTTCGCGGATTTCCGACTTTGGCCGAGAGGGCCTAAACCTAAGCCAAATCGGACACGCCTAAGCCCAAGCAGAGGGACGGATCCTAGAGCAAGAGGAAACACTAAGCAAGAGGGACTAAGTTCTAGAGCTAGGGACTAAAAGAATTTGGCGATTGTTTTTAATCAGGGTATGGTAAGAGATCAGACGGTGGCTTCGCTGAAGATACACAGGCTGCGGGCGCTATTTTCGACTTTATGGGAACGGCACTGTCGCGCACCGTTGTCCCGTACCGTCCAGCTTGTCCGAAACTGTCTGACATGGGTTCCGCTATCAGTCGAAACTCAAAGGCCAATAAAAGAGAAAACGTTTTTGAGGTGAAACCTTGGCTAAAGGCCAACCGGAGCCCCGCTCTTACGTCAAAGAAGTCGCGCTCTGGAGGCCATTAACGCGTGCACGGATCAACGCGCACGCGAAGGTCGCGCGAGCTGTTAGCGTGTTTTTCCCAGGCGCCGCGCGAGTGAAATGGACCGCATAAGTTATGCGCAGTGATGTGGTCCTGTGACGACAGCGCTGGCAGAGCTCAATGATGCGCAAGGGAGATAGAGCAACAACAGTTTTCATGGACCACTGCGCACGACGAAAGTGAGGCCGCTTCGTAATGAGCCCTCCTCGACACAGTGGTCCTGGGCAATCAAGCGACGACTGCTGGCGGTAGGAATTGAGAATCCCCCGCCCAGTTCTTGAGAACAAGCCGAAACCTAAGCCGTAAGGAACGGCCTAAGCTTTTTATAGTTGAGGTCGAGAGGCCTAACAAGGTCCAATTTCATAATCGTGGGGCATAAGCGCCTAGGTAGTGACAGAGCAACAGTTCTCGTCGAGAACTGCGCACAACGAACGTGAGGCAGCTTCTAGCTTTATCCCTCACCCAAGCTTCGGAATTCTGTTCAATTCCGATGCGTAAGCCTAAGCCGAAGCGCTAAAGAACAGCATACGCCTAAGCGTTCCTATTTAGGTTCACAGTCTACAAATGCCAAAAACGTGGGCGAATAGGCTAAAGAATAGCCTAGGCCTAAGCGTTCCTATTTAGGTTCTTAGTCTAAAAATGCCAAAAATGTTGGCAAACAGGAGCGCGATAGAGATACAGCCACAACAGTTTTCATGGACGACTGCGCACATCGAAAGTGAAACCGCCTCGGCGTGCGGCCCTCGGCATAGAGTGGCGCTGGGTGGGCGTCCGATGACTGCTGGCGGCAATGAAGTGATCCCTGGACGCTCTGAACGATGCGGCGCGATAATTGCGCGCATCATGCGACGACGCCTTGACGCGTCCTCTTTGTCGCACTGCCGCCGCTTGCTGCGACTGATAGAGGACCCTGACAGGGCCCTTGGGCCTGAGAATGAGGAAGAGAATCACCCGCCGAATGGATGCCTCAATTTGGCCCGCAGAGGGCAACAATGCGAGGACGACAAGCTGTCGCCAACGACGATGAGGTAATGGAGAGGAGTCTCGATAACAATTGAAAAGTGCGAACTAAAGGCAACAATTAAAGAGGAAATTGGCGGGTTAAAGGTCGAAAATATAAGCGGACATTTAGCGCTGAAAGTGTGAAAACCTTTTGTCGTGAATAAGCGTGTGTATTCGAGAACACTTTCGAGAACAGAATGAAAAACCAGCATTTTTGTCTCTCTTTAAAAGTGAATCATTAATAGACATCACCGAATGAGAAGCGAGTGCCACAAGGAATGCTGACGAGCCAAAATTAGTCATTGATTGGCGCCTAATTAAACAGCTCCAAGGCAAAGAAACTGTGAAAACGTCAATGTGAACCAATGTTTAAAATAGCCGAAGGAGCTGTTCTTAATTGGACGACTTTTAAGGCTATTTTCGGTGGACTGACGAACATTGTAGGTGAGACACGTGAGCAGTGTACGCCTGCCTTCCAGGGCATCACCACGTTGAGCGCGGGGTACGAACGGAAAATGTGCTAGCAAAACCAGAGAAATTCGCAAAGGCTTTTCGGCTGTGTCACTGGCAATAAGGGGGGAATGCGAACGAACGCATGCCGATACAGTGATAACGGAGTAAGTTACTCCAAAGCAAGGGAAATATTGATCACAATGAAGAGTGGCTTAAAACAGTCGATGGAGCTATTTTAGTTGGCCGGTTTTCTGGGTGATTTGGATGGCTGAGACCCGAATGGCGCGAGGCAATCCTGCACACAAGTGCTCCTTGTACCCTGACTTATGCTTATAGGCTAGGGTTGTCCAGGCTTACACAAGGAGACCAAAGTATGATAAGGAGACTGAAGCGTACGACGAAGCAAGACAACATTCGACAGGGTCACCATGGCATTGGCACTAGCATTAAGGAAAGGAAGCGTCGGATATGTGCCTCCACTGATACTATAACGGACGCTCCTCTGGGCGAGTGAACTCGGAAGTACTCCTGACTACTCCCGACAACAGTTCTCCTCCGATAGCCCGCTCCCACTCGAGTGTGAGTCGCGCGTTCCGTCGCTTCGCCGCTGCTGCGCCGACGGCGGGCTCAATCGCAAATAATCCGCATGGGCTCGTCGCTCAGGATGCACTGCGCAGCGCTGCACTTCTCACGTGCTGCTTGCGCTGCAATCTGCTGCCCCATTAGCCTCCTCGATGTGTGCGGGAGAGTCGCTAACTCTTTTTCGAGTGTCGGCAATCGCATTGCGGCGGCGGCGGCCGCGAAAACAGTTTTTCGGAAGGCGATATCGCGCCGCGCGGTGGCGGAGCGTGTGAATAATCCTCTTAAAACTCGAATGTGATGACGTTTGACGCGTGTGATGAGGAGGTAAACATAGCATCGACGGGGGTTTTTTGAATCGTAAGCGAGCCGGTTTGAGACGAAGCGAGCTCGGAGGTCAATGCTCGGAGGTGAATGACGTCGTAGTTCGCGCTTAGCATGCGGGACTGACTTTGACGGGTTTATGTGCAAATCATCCATTTGACGGATACTACATGGAATCAGAGTGTCCAGCCTGCTACTCCGCTACACTCGTCCACTTCGTCATAATACAAACTGCCATAGTCGGGACTTGTGTGAATATTGTTTATTTTGCCTAGTGAATTTATTGCTATTACTTTATGGAAAATATTTGTTATTAATTATTATTATATNCGATGCAGGCACATTTGCACGCTTTGCATGTTACTGATGCTGTTGAATAACTGCAACTAAACTCGCTCATTCTTCCTAGATCTCATTCGTGAAATCGCTCGTATTCTGCACTTTGTACTGGAGCACATTCACCGGTTCAAGCACGGCACGGCACGGTACAGCACAGCACTCTTAAGCTTCCGAAGCTTCACTGACCTTGTTCGGTGAAGTCGACGACGATGCCTTTCGCCCTCCACCGCCACTGCTGCCGGAGCTGATGCCGACCTTCTCGGGGCTGACCACTTGGACGGGCTTCTTCACCTCGCGCTCCGTGAGCCGCTGAAGCGCGTCTCGTCGGGAGATGCCCAAACGGCGGATGTCTTCTATGCGCTCCGCCACCTAAACACGATTAACGGATTGACTGCGGCAAGTGGAGTGATTAGGGTGGGATTGGTGCGGCCTCTCGAGGGAATTATCATGGCGAAATTGATTAGGTTAAGGTCATGTTGATGTCTTGATGGTCTTGAAAGTACGACAACATTTCACATAATTATTGTCGAAATAGTCAAATTCCAAAAAGGCAAAAAATTAATTTTCGTAATATCTACAAAATTAAAAATCAGCATAAAAATTTGGTTTAAATTCATGAATAACGTATAATTTATTGGTCTCTCGGAAGGAGCCCAAGCGGTCCTGCTGCCTACCTCACGCGTTCCGCATTCCTATGCAAATTAGAGACCGTACGACATTTCTTCTTCACGGGTGGGCGCACACGCAAACAGCGGCGAGCACCCGCGTCGCAGCAACCACAATAGGGCGCAAATTAGCGAGTATCGTTTCGTCTCAACGTTCAGATTTACGTAAATATTTGGGTGGAAATACGAAAACGATGCTAGGGCTGGGCTTTCTGCTCAGTTTTGCGTTCCCGGGCCGTTTTGCCGCGGAAATTGTTGGGTCCCTTTCGGTTCCCATCTCAAAAGATTACTTCTACCTGTTCCCATTTGAACAAGCGACAGGTGTCGTACAAGGCGGAAAGTGAATGCCTAGTCCATTGTTAGTCCGAGCGAAAGTGTCGAAGCCCTCAATTTGTTTTGTTACGAATCAGGGGGAGGGTGAACTGTACTTACTCACTAGTTTCACCTGCAACGGGCTCCAGAAGTGAATGGCTACTGAATCGCAAATACGCCAAAGCTCAAGGCTGCCTGACCATGTTCGTAGTGTACAATTGGAGTAGGGAACCGCTCGGGTGGCATACCGATTCCGACAGATGCCAAAATTTAGAACCGATCCCGCTTTCGATTCTTAAAAAACACCAATTTCCGATCCATATTCCGATTCTTCCCCATCCCAAGTACACATTCAAAGCACGCCCCACAATACTCGGTAGCGGCCGCTATATGCGTCGTTTTCGCGGTGGCAACGCTCAAACAGGATGGCACACGGTTCTTTGTATTTAAGTAGCACACTCTCAGGCTTCGGAAGCTCCTGGCTGGGTCCTAGAACCGTGGCTACGGGGGACCAGGTCGACCGCACGCAAAGGCCAAATTTGCCTACCTGCGCTAAGAGGCTCGAAGTTTCGGTGGTCGTCAACAAGATGAGGTTGTTCATGTTCGGGACCGGCTTGAGCGAGTCCAGCTGGAGCCCTTCGCCCTCTTTGAGGAAGTCGTCCAGTCGGTTC
Organism: Aphelenchus avenae; assembly: GCA_020875895.1. Taxonomy (NCBI): domain Eukaryota; kingdom Metazoa; phylum Nematoda; class Chromadorea; order Rhabditida; family Aphelenchidae; genus Aphelenchus; species Aphelenchus avenae. Next base: position 36,936 of record JNEY01000896.1, read on the forward strand.
ATTACCGTCGACGCATGTGGACTGCTGATGTCCAGGGGGACGGCGGTGAGCAGGTCAACGCCTCGTCGGCACCACTGGTTCGCCTGAAAGGCCGCGTAAAAAAACGTCAATTAAAAGTGAGTGCTCACAATATGCTGTCGATTATAGAATGGCCTCAAATATGGGTCGTTACGGCTTTCTGGTCCGAATAAAATCCAAGCGTTATATAAGGCCTATCTACTTGGCAATGTGGATTTAATGAAAACCTTAAATGTCAAAATGGCCGGGAAAGACGCACATTATGCTTTTTTGGCCAGATAAGTTTTGTATATTCGGGCATACCTAGGGCACTGTCAGCGGAAATAAATATGAAACAGTAACCAATGAAAATTAGGCAGAAAGCTGCAGGGGAACCTGGCGAACTTGGATCCTCTTATTAATGACACTTCAGTGGGTCAAGTTACAGCCGGGATAACGCCTGGGCATGTTAAGACGAACAGTTTTCATATGCGGTAAGAAAGACAAAAAATCATTCTGTTTTTGAAGCCAATACGGTGCATAAAATGTCGTTACAGTCTAACAAACAACTTAAAAGAGAACCAGGATTTCTCAGGAATCAATACCCCACTGACACCTCCACTTTAGGGTACGGATTCAGCATTATTGGCAGTAGTAACATGAATTACTCAACCAGCAGACCCGATTAGAAAGGCCTAACGACCGCTAGGGGACAAGAAAATCCTAATTTAGCGCTCGACAAAGATGTCGCATCATGCCCCCATTTAGCGCATGGTGCTAGCTGCAAAAGTGGACACTCGTCGCGCGGACAATGTGGCCCAAGAGGGCCATTATAATGTGGCAAAACATTCGCCATGTGGGCCCAGGAAGCCCATGAAAACGCAGCCCGCAAGAAGCCGGCGAGACGCCTGCTCAAAGAGCATGCACGCCATCTTTAGCGGTCGTGCATGCGGTCAAGGCCGGCCATTCACGAGGGCAGGCGGAGGGGTGTAGGGGAAGAAATACGTGCAATGGTCGCGTGCAATTCATCGCTATTTCGGCGTTGCAAATGTCGCTAATTGGCAGAGCGACAACCACCAGATATGGGCACAATTGACGTGGGAGGAAGACACCTTAGCGATACGTATGAAGATGGAATTCGGACAGAATGAACGACGATGGTAAGGCTCTATCTAGACCAGTGTTCGGTGCCGACTCGTCCGTACTGCCATACCGTTCTACGGGACGACACGGATCAAAACCGTACCGTCAAGTGAGAACGGTACGAAGCGGAATTTTTTCAGCATACGGAACGGAAAACGCCATCGAAGGGCCAGAAAGCAAGAGACGACGGTATGCAGTCATGCTGCATACGGGACTAAGACGGTCGAAGCTACCTAGTTTGTTGCCGGAACTCCAAATTACTGGGACGGAAACCGCGGGGTCCAAAACAACGGGTGACCGCTACCGGAAAGCAGAAACTGAAAAGGACTGCGCATCAACCATGGGCACGGGTCCAAACATCGGACCCTGACTCGCCCGCGGGTCCAAAACGTGGACCCGGACCCGGGCGGGTCCGAGACCCGGACGGGTCCGGGTCCGGCGGGTCCGGGAACCGGACCCTGTTTCCATGGAAAACTTCGTTTAACAGTAAGTGCATGGACTCCTAGGTCAAAAGGTTGGCTAAAACTGGTTAATGGGTAGAAATGTAGTTAAAAGTTGGGAAACATTTGACCATTTTTCATCATAATTTGGCAATATAGAAAAAAATATCTCTAAAATTTGGTCAAAATGGACAAAATTTTGACAAAAGCGGGCCTTGGCGGGTCCCGGGTCCGGGTACGACGGACCCGTGCCCGGACCCGGATAATGCGTCCGGATAAGACCCGGGACCCGGATCCGCGGGTCCAGACCCGTTTAGTGGTTGCTGCGCGTGTTTGTGAATATTTGCCCTTGCAGAGAGATATTGTTCTCTAAGGGAGTTGTTGGCGCAATTAAGTAGCCAGGGCCATGATGTATGAAGAATGCCTTACAATTACGGCTTGTATGAATCGAAGCCGAGATTTCGCGGGATATTCCCCGGGTCAATGAGCCGAAAACCTCCGCGCACTCGCTAGCGAATGGACGGATGGAAGCGGCACGTGCGCGAAAGCCCATTCCTCACCGAAGGGTCTTTTGTCGGCCCACCACCCCAAACGACGTCTTTTGTCTTCGGTTTCACTGTGCCGCCGCAGTGGGGTCGAGCGGCGGAAGGAACTCGGTCAAATGTCGGCTTCATTGCAAAGCAAAAAGCCGCGCCGGTGGTCAATGGGGAATTAGCTGTGGTTCAAGCAGGGAAGAGATATCCAGAAGCTAAGCGGCAACCAGGAGAACGGGAATGTTTCTTTTAAAGTGGACCCTGGGCGAGAAAAATTCTCTTCCGAGACATAAAAAGCGCATTAAAGACAAGGCCCACGCTTAGGATCGCCACTGAAATTACGATATTATCTGGCGAGCTCAGTTCAACATCAACAAGGCTCTTAGCGTTGAGTTCGGATTTTTTTCATGACCAAACGAAAAAGTTAACTAAATGTTAACTAACGTAAACTAAAAAAGCGGGCCGAGAATCCTCAAAATGGCTTTGAACCTGGCCGGACCGAATTTGGGCCGTTGAACGCGTTCATCTTAGGCAATGGAAATGTCCAGGACCCGCTTTGCTTTTGCCCGACAGTATGGTCGCTGCAACAGAAACTACGTAACGAATGTGCATTTTACCAAGGATTAACTCTGATGTTCGCCCTTATTAGCGTTTAATGCTAAAAAGCTTTTCACTTTTTGACTGAACTTCGGAGTAAAATCCAGTTAGCAATTAACACACGCCAAAATAAAGCATTCGAGGTCATTAATCCGACACTTCTTCGGCGCTTACGGAATGGAGCGAGCTCCTTTTTAGGGGGGCTGCTTCTTTAGGGGCGGCTGCATAGCCGCATTTGGTTGGAATTCCACGGTACGCTCTAATGAACGCTTGGTCATAATAAAGCTACAGGATAGGCCGAAAGACCGAAGCCACATTCGACAATGACCGCTTGTTAGGCGACTCTTGCTCTCGCCCGTGGCGCACGCCACACTGCCATCCGAGCCGACGGTCACTCGCTAATTAAGCATGCGCATTTCAGCGGCACCGCGGCGGAAGCGGTCGCGCAGCTGGTGGGTTTCGATGGCCGCCAGCGAACGCTAAACGGTTCGCTTACGCTTACACCCGCTAAAAGCCTCTCGGCGCCGTTGGGTGTCATTTCCGGAGGGAACGTCGCTTGCGGTCAGCAGCTGCGAGCAGCGTTGAATCAGAACTGACGCATTGGGATGACGGCATTATCAATGTCTGCAAGCGATATGCAAATCATGTGAATATGGCAACTAGGGGATCCGGAAGGCAAGCCAGCGAGGTCTGTCTTTTGGTTGTTTTACCTTACGGCAAGGTTCTACTGAATTCAAAGGTCGGGCGCTTTCCCACGTCAGACTCGAGTTCAGAAAAAGAGCGAAGATAGCAGTGTTTTGTGGAATGCTTGACCGATGCTAGTAGAAATTTGGACATGTTGCTATTGTTTGCCCGACATTTCGCTTGTTCAGCCTACGCGGCTTGGTTTTATTCTCTTTGTGCACACATTTTATGTTTTATTTTAAGTTTCTTCGAATTCCAGACGGGTGCCTTAACCTCATTATTCGAAAATTCATAATTAAAGCTCTAAAGTCATAATCTAAAAATGAGAAATCGGGCAATTTTACTTCAGAATTAGGTAAAATGAGATCTTTTTCGGCCTGACAGAATCCAAAATGCTGAACTCGGAGTGGTTAGTTGGCACATCAGCAGCAGCCTTGCCCTGCTGTGCCCAAAAAACGTCGTAGAAATCCTTCGACTAAGTTTAGTTCTTCTTTTTTCTGTCCCTAACCGTTCGGCGACATCTGGCGCCATGAGACGGACCGCTGGGACTACCGGAGTCCGGATTATGCGACCGCGAACATCGCCATTTTACGAGCCGCGGGACAGATGCGCTCTCGGGCCAGATATGACCAGAGGGGTGCTTAAAATTTACGACTTTCGCCTGCTGACAGACGGCTTGCAGACTGCAAATTGCGCGGGGTTTCGAGTCAGGTTACCTATTCCGTGCTGTGCAGACTGGAGACAAGGTAAGGTATCAGTGTTGGCACTGGAATGTGTGACCCTATGTGAACAGCGTACGTTTTACTTCTGGACAAATCCTGAACTGCGGAAGACCTTTCCGAGCACACGGCTTAACATTTACGAACGAATTGTTTTCTCAACGAATAGCGTCGGTAGAGAATTTTCTGGGTGCAAAGAGCTGAACTTTCTGGAGAATTTTGAGGCGAGAGCGTTTAATGTTGAGTGCCTGAAAGGAAATGAGCGGTGCTCGGCATCGGATACTTGTCTTCCTGGGCCCGAAAACTAACATAAAAAATTATACCATTTTAGTTAAAATCTGCATCGCCGGCGCTCCATTTTGCCCAGCGTTTGTGTTCAGACGAATACCTAGCTGACCTACAGAGCGCTCTACACAGGAAACTTGATGGTCTTGAAAGACTACCGAAATCGGCATCGGCTGTCATCTGTTTTGTGGAACCGAATCGATTGTAACTTTCGGAATCGGATTAGAATCGGCTCCGGGCCGGACGGATGCCCAGCACTAGCCGCGATATCATTGTGCTTGTTGCAAAAAAAAGGACTGCATTTGCAAAGCGCTCACCTCGCTGATCTGCTCGTGCATGTTCTTGCTAAGCCGCAGCACCTGCGCTCGTCGGTCGAGTGCGCCGCTGAGCGCGTCTGCCATGCGCTCCAGCTCCTCGCACTTCGGCGCAAGACTGTCGGTCAGTTCCACGTCCTTCGTCAGCATGAGTTCGTCGCCGGATTCCCGAAGAGCTCGTGCCATTTGAACATCTGTCTGGAAAGCAGAACTATTTATGAGTCCGATTAAAGCTGTACAAATTACGCTGTTCGCGGAAATATTTCAGGTTATTTTTAAAATGTTCAAAATTAATTAATTAATGTTTAGTTTGTTTAAACCTAAGTTTTTATACTAATTTTTTAATGAAATTTACGGTAATTTTTTTTATTATTTAAGTAATTTTACTTAATCCGTATTAAGTAAAATGAATAATTCGCTAGCCATTGAAAAATTTTCTAATCTAAAAATAAATTTAGACAAAATAAATTTTCGTATGTAAATAATGATTAAGTGTACAACATACTACCAAAAAAATATCCGTTCTCCACCACATTTTTAGTGAAATTGATATGAAAATCGAAACGTACCATCGCGTTGTTGGCGTACTCCTCGTGCTCATCCGCGAGCTGCTGTGCCCGCTCGACGCTGTCGCCGACCTCTCGGTGCTCCTCCAGGTAGATCATGTGTTTCGCGAAACACGCTTGAAGCTGAAAGACAAAATACAGTTTATGCAGAATATTTAGGCGTAAATTAGTGGGATAAAAACGGGAGTATTCGACGCATTCGATAGAGGTTTTAAGCAGGAAATAACGGGAAACGATGGGGAAAAAACGGTGGCTGGAAGAGAGGAATGCGACAATAATTAGCGGCCTTTCCCGCACGGAATTGTGAAGCAAATGGACGCAAAAAGTGGCCGAAACTTGACGCGCTAACGGCGGGAAATAGGCGGCCAAATGACGCCGAAAGTTGACAAGGACAAAGAGGAAAAAGCACGCCGGGAAACAGGAAATATCCAGCGGCGTAAAGGGTGAATGCCATGCGGCAGGCCAGACGTCCATGAATGCGAAACTACCTTGGGAAGCAACACGGGAAGAAAGCGAAAACAAGAAGTGATTTTGAGCGAGGAGAGCCAGGCCTACAACCCCACCCCCCCCCCCGCCGCCAAACATTTCACGTCAGTTCGATAAGATGACTTTAGTGTTGATCAGCTTGTGCACGCATTTAATTTTGGTATCATTTGGCATCACACAAACGACCCGAGGGAAAAAAACAAGTAAAGGGGAAAAACCGGGAAATGTTTTGCAAAAATCGAAAATGGTATTCGAAATCGTAAAATTTGGAAATAGCTGAATAAACTTTTTCAGTTCAAAGCGATGTTAAAAAGCAGGTGATTGACTCATAGTCCACAAAAATAAGACATTCTTACTGGTTTTGGATTCAAAGGCATCGGTTTTGTACCATCTTTCACAAAAACACGTGTATTTGGATTATCCGTCCAAATTTTGGCAGCTAGGAATCGAAATGGCCACGCGCATTGCTACGCTACACAAACATACCAGCCGGGTCCACCAATAGGCAGCTTGGATCTCCTCGAATAAGCTCATTTTTTGTCTACAATTACCTTTCAGCGTCACCTTTCTGACAACATTTATATGCCGCGAGTAGCCGAAATTACTCAGACCTGTGAGCAACAATAAGGGAAGCATGCGCTAGCGCTCGTCAAAACTGACTAATTAAGGAAGGTCTTTGCGAAATTCCGGCAATAGCGGCAATGGGCGAGGCGAAAGGATGAGCCAGCCCAAAATGGCAGACGACCAACAAATGAATCGCACTCGAGTCGGCTTCTCGCATAGCGATGAGTAAATGAGAAATATCGGAGAATGCATCGAAACGTTCAAAGCTCAAATGTTGGTCATGCTAAGGTGCGTGCTAAAGGGGAGAAACATTTGAATTTGGAATGCTCAGGGCTTAATTTATTCGATCGTTTAGGACCGGCTGCCCGACGTTTCTGCCCCAGAATTCTACGGAATCCTAGTCCATAAGAGGTTGTTGTTTCTAGGCCTAAGCATAATCGCGCACAGCGCACAACTAACTACTAGGCCGGCGGTTCGGAATACGTTGGCAGTCTTAAGCCGAAGCCATATGTAACATTAACGGCTTTTCGCATAGCGATGAGTAAACGAGCAATAGCGGATAGCATTGAAGCGTTCAAAGCTCAAATGCTTGTCATAAGCGCGTGCTGGAAGGGGAGAGACATTCGAAATTGGAACACTCTCGGCTTATTAGCTTACCCCGTTATTCTAGGAACAACTACCCGACGTCTCAGTCTCGCCCGCGGCATTCCGGTTCAAGAACCTCACGAGGAACACTTGGTTTTCCGAAGCCTAAGCCTAGGTTTAATAGCGTACAGTCTACAACTATTCGAAATTTGGATCACCCAGGGCTTATTAGCATAACCCGCTATTCTAGGGGCTACTGTCTGACGTTTCAGTCTCGCACGCGCATTACAGACAAAGAAACCCACGGGGAACACTCGGCTTCTAAGCCTAAGCTTAAGTTTAAGAGCGTACAGCCTATAGCTCGTTATTGAAGCCAGCGGTACAAGACAATTGGGCGTTCCTGAGCCTAGGCCCTAAGGAGACCCAGGGAACTGAAATGAGTGGGACTCAAAAAGCTCCAGGACGTGAAAGAACTTCAAACTACGGCCTTGGTCGCCTGGCCCAGGGTTCTACTGTAGGAGCTGTCGACCTCTGTCATGTTGACTTCGATTTGAAAAAATAATGTCTTCGTTTACGGTATGGATTTTTACCGAATTTTAATTCCTCAGTGAAATGGCCCTTTCTTCATAGGCATGGGACTACGCGTCACAAACGACGGCTTGTCGCACTCTGTGTTCTTCCTGCTTTTGCACGGAAGACATTCTACGGCCACGTCAGCGACGAGCATGAGCGCATGTCAAAATCCGATTTTTATTCGCTTCCCTGACGAGCCTCCCAGGCGAGAGTTTTTGGGCCGGCGAAGCCATCGATTTCGGGCGGCCGAGAAAGAGAAAAACGCAGAGAATAGAGAACAGTAGCGACGTTCGGATGAAGCTTCAAGTTATTGGGCGGCTTGAGGGAAAGTTCGAAAATTAAAGCCTCAGAAATAACCAGCCACACGTATTGGGCACAAACGTCGTTTAAGGGCTGAAGTTGGGAAAACACTATGGAAGTTAATGGGTTTATTTATTCAATCGTTATACCCTCCAAACGTTATTAAAAGAATGTGACAAACAAAAATAATAACATTAAAAATGAAAATTTGTAAAAACCAAACTCCCAAATGCAATAAACAAAAGTTTTTTAATAGTGCGAAACAAACGGTTTTGAACCGAATCCGACTCCGTATCCGAAAAATATTCGAGCCTATCCGTGGTAGTTACGAAGAACTTTTTCACACATATGTAGGACACAAAAAACGGACTCTGTCAGCGAACGCCGCAATGTTTCATGCGGCTGTCCTCGGCCGGCGGGCGAGAACGCCGGAACACTTAGGGGCCGGCGGGCCGCGTGTAACTTGTCATTTAATGCGACGCAGACCACTCATTCGGCGCAGATGGCCGCCACCCGTGCGTCAACAAGTGTCCGGCTAGCCGGCCCGGAAGCCTTCCGGCCGGCTTGAGCAGGCCAGCGTCATCAACTTGAGCGAGCCCTCGACAAAGCATGAGCCCTCGATAGCGCACGAGCTTGAGCGCGCTCAAAAGTGCGGTCATCATCCGAGTCAGGTGGGCCGACTTGGTGGTAGTGCGTGGCCGCCGGCCGAGTGGGGGACGCGTACCGGCCAACATGGCTGCAAATGAGGTGCACCTTGGGCCCCAGAATCTTTTTGGCTGGGATGCGCTTGGTTGACATCTAAACCTAATGGCTTAGGCTTAGTCCTTGGATGTAAGCAGGAGCGAGACGCGCTTGGTTGACACCTAAGAGCTTAGGCTTAGTCCTGGGACGTAAACAGGAGCGGGATGCGCTCGGTTGAGGTCTAAACCTAAGGGTTTAGACTTAGTCCTTGGATGTGCATGAGAATCGCTTTTCGCCCAGGTCGGCTGGCACTGGTAGTAAGCTGGGAAAGCAAAATATACTTGTTATTTTGCAAAAGTGGATTAAATGAAGTTGATTATAGAGGATTAAATAAAAAAGAGGATTAAAATAGAGGATTAAATAAAGTGGGTAACGGGAAAACTAGGGGGAACCCGTTGGAAATAGACAAAAATACATTAAACTTTTTTCTGTGTTTGCAATAAAAATATGATTTTTGTGACAATATTCGACTTTTTAGAGGAAAAAGTTGAGTTTTACTAGCTAGAAAATTTAAATCATTTTTGCGTATTTGTCCAGACAAAAACAAACACATAGAAAACCGACGGCCAGCTGCACTAGTTGGCTAGCGGTGGTCATGCGCGGCCGCCGGGTGTGGGAATCCGACGCGAGGACGACGGCGGAAGTGGGCCAAGAGGAACGGAAGAGAATGTGACGAAGACCGCACTCGCGACGAGCATGAAGAACGCCGAAAGGGATCGGGTTGCACCGGCCGACGAAGGCCGGCGGCGACTTCCGATGCAGTCGCGCAAGCATGGAAAAAATGCGCATGCATACATGAGGATGTCGAGAATTGAGAAAAACGAGGGTGAAGGAAGCATCAAAAAACATTGTTTCCAAGTGATAATTTAGGTTTAGTTTAATTTTAGGTATGGGTTTTTTAATGTTTAGCCCGGGGTAATGAATAAATCCGACAATTATGGGCAATGTAATGAGCTAGAGATGGGCAGTCGGCAGCCGTACCGTACTCCGTACCGTACTGACCAACTCCGTACCGTACCGAACGGTACAGAGTACGGTACGGGCCGTAACGGTTCGGTACGGCCGTAGTACGGCCCGTACTCGTTATAAAATTTCAGAAAATCGAAGCCGTACGGTACTGCCGTACTGGACATCCACCCGTACCGTACTCCGTACCGTACCAACACTCCCGTACCGATCCTTGCGCTTAAATGCGTGGGCGGAGGGAAGGCTTTGGTCCATTGTAGTCACCAAGTTTAACCGGAGGAGAAAGGTTTTTCCCTAGGCACACCACAGGCCTTTAAAAAACCCTAAAGCATCCACATGATCACTGTAAAAAACGCCGGACGGAAGCGCGACATGCGAGATATTGGCAGCGGCGTATAGCGTAGACTTTAGAAGAGAGTGCATTGCATCGGGGTGAGTGATTTCATTCTTCGTGCCCCAGCAGTGTTCATACGCCGCATTCCTATTGAGCCCTGAGCTCTTGCAAAGCTGTCCGTGGAAATAAAACTATATTTAGTGGCCCAAGAAATGCAAGGAAGTCCGAAAATCCTCGCCATCAGGGATGACTGTGACAAAAACAGCTAAGCGCATGCGAGCAGTGTAGCCCTGCGATTCCGAAATTCCGTCGCAACGTCAAGCGTAGCAGCGGATGACCGCTGTGGAATGTGTTCGCCGAAGGCTCCCGACTGTTTTCGGAAAACAAGCTGCGGACGAATGTGGCGTTCGTGAACGCTCGGATCCCTCTATGGCTGCCAAATGTCTTGTAATCGAACGAGAACAAGAGAGAACAAAGCGTCGGCTCAAGCTTCATCCGTTGTGATTGCTTAGGAAAACGGGAGAGCTCACAGCTGCGAAATAATCGTGTTTTATTTGTTTTATTTAATTTCCGAAATTAATTTATTTAATGCAGAAAATTTATTTTTATTTATTTATTTAATTTATGAAATTATGCCGACATGAACGAGCGCTGAAATAATGCTGCGAATCTGAGCAGTATTTTTTCGGAAAAATGAATCGGAACATTTTTCGGAAAACAAATGAAAGACTCACGGCTAACCAGGCTGCCTGAGAGCTAATCTAAACGACACAAGTTTATTTCTAGCAGAGCGCAAGGCGTGCACGGCTGTCTCTGTCAGGGCGGGACGTTGATGATTTGAACGAGCATCAAACATTCGGACCCTAATCCGCCTGCACCGAACGTCGCCGCGCTTCTTAAGCCAATTCCTCACTATCTACCTCAAGCCTTATCACCGACTTAGCGTTAATTACGATCATCACGATGGGAAAAACTCGTGAAATTGGACGCATTCGGTGCGGACCACTGATAAAACCAATCGCACATCGGAAGTGCGACGCTGTGGTCACTAAACCGACCATCGGACGACAAAAAAAGACCCACGAGTACGACCTTTTTCGCACTAATTCGCCCAGAATGGGCCAAATGTTAGCGACGTCAGCGCCAGCCGGAAAAGGCCTTTCAATTTTATTTATTCAATTCAATTTATTAATTTCTTTAAAAAGCAGACAATTTAGGTAACATAAAAGAACGAACGTTTAAAACCACTTAAATTTATAACCATTCGTACATGACTGAAATATGAAATAAAACTGTAACTAAAAGGAGACCCAATAGTACGACCTTTTTCGCACACATCCGACAGCCAAAAGTCGCCCGTAGTGGCCCAAATGTTAGCGACTTCAGCGCGAGAGTTCGGCTCCATTCAAGCGTCAAAACATGCTCGACACTGAGGCGCGCAAAGTGGGTGGCTTTAGACTGCGGAATGCGAAGCAATAACCGCCCGGCGGAGGGTAGCAATTTGGCAAATTGGCAGCCGCTGGC
>JNEY01000897.1:19870-47284 GCA_020875895.1 Aphelenchus avenae
TTGTGGGACATTTCGCATTAAATTTGTGGGACATGTTTGGGTTGTGGGACATTTCGCATGAAATTTGTGGGACATAAAAATTTGTGGGACATTTCGCGTGAAATTTGTGGGACACTTCGCTGGAGACGCCCTACCCGCACATGAAGCTGGACATCGCGACGCGGATGCTCATCGGGCTGACGCTCGGGACGGTGGTGTTCTTCGCCGACATCTACTTCATCATCAAGAACATGGAGGAGATCCAGCCGTCCGCGAGCAACGAGAGCGTTAAGGAGCCGAAAGGGGCCCGGAGCCAGGCGGTAAGCCACCTTTCTTGTAGAGGAATGTTAGTCCGTAATCGTCGATAACTTTATTTTACAGGTATCCAGCGACGAACCGCGAACTTCCGCGACAAAGAAGTCCAGGAAATCGGAGCCAAAGAAGCAGAAATGACCGCCACCGATGCAATGACACGCTTGAATTTCACTTGTTGCGCTCTCCTGTGATTCTGACGCTGTAATTTCTGTCCTTCCGACGAGATATAAAGTTCAACTACGTATTGGACAAGAAACTTTGCCAACATCGGCCAACAAACACGTGTAAATTCTACTCTGTCTTCTAGTCATGTGTCGCTATCCGAAGCGAGGTCTGCAAGGGATTAGCTCTCGTTAGCCCTGAACGATTTTAGTTTCATTCTGGATAGGCGCCTTATTTTGAGTCACGCAGTTTTTGTCACAGAAACGACCCCTCTGAGGTGGCATCGGGAGCGCAAAGCTGAGAGCTGTAGTCGATGGGTCATGCGGGCGACCACCCGCTGCCAAAATTGATGTGGAAGAGAGCAGCTGTCGACGTCCTCACTAGGGAAGCCCACTCCCTCCACGTGGGTCGCCCTCATCCAGGCGACATCCCCGACGCCCGAGTCGCAAAGACCATTCGATCGGACACTGGGTGACGACGCAACCTCGGTTCGCTCAACTTAACTTCGGTTAAGTAGACATATGTGTTTTTCAATAATACCGACAATGAGCGACGCCACACGTCCGCTAGAATACGCATTTTTCGGTTAAAATCGCTTAAGTCCCTTTACTTATCCTCAGGTGAGACTTTTTATTTTTTCCTCCTGTGTTCTTCATTCACTTCGTCGAAACTTTGGTTGCTTCAGAAGCACACTTTGAAAAGCTACGGCGAAAAGTTGTGTCGAGAGAAGTACGCATCAAAGTCCACCGCTTTCATGCTTATGCTCACTGTCCTTGCCCAGAGCTTCTTTAACTTCACAGTTTTCGCTGTATATAAGGATATTCCGGCGTCCGGTCGGCGAGTGAGTTGAACGCGATCAATACGAGGGCCAGCTTACGTTATCGTCTGGCGACTGCAGGCTGAGAACCTCTTCGGTCGCTGCCGTTCCGGCGAACCCGTTCGGCCGCGCACGCAGGACGACCGCTGCCGGAGCTGCTCCTCCACGAGTGTTGCGTGCCTGGGCCTTATTCAAAAACCCGCCGCTGCCGCGCGAGGCGCACACAGTAGCCGCATCGATCGCCGGTTGAGTGCGGTCGTCCTGAACTCGTGTGGTAGTTGATGAAGGTGTTTTCCGCACTTGTCTTTGCTTCATTACATCTATCGTTTACTGCTAACTGTGGTAACCTTAACTTCTTCTCACTAACACTGTTCGTTCTTCCCAGTCAGCCTTTAATCGTCCGAGCGCACTCATTTGAAAAGGCTGCACCCGCATCTAGTGCATACACCGTCCACGGAGTCGTGGTTCGTCTCTCGTTTCACGCGCACACGCTTGCTGAAACGCCGGTGCTGCGCAGGAGTTTGTAGAATCGAACATTAAAAACGCATCGGTTCCCGGCATTGAGAGCTCGCTTTGAGTCGTTGCTGAGGGTTCACACGTGACCTGTAGCGAGCTTTAGTTCTTTTGAGAGAATGGCATGGTGGACAAGTAGACTACGTGGCATAGGGAAATTTTATGACGCCGCTTCCTTTTGCATGGGCTAAAATCTAGTCGTCGGCTGCGAGCTCATTGTGCCAATCGAGAGGATTTCGTCCTGACAGCCAAACATCCATCACTGCGCGGACAGCATTAGACCTACAACGCAAATGACGGCTTCTAACTATCCTTCGGCGGGTTACAATCGTTATGGCAACTTAGGGTCGAGAACTTTCTTCACAGGAGCATGATGTTACAAGGTTAAAGAAACAGTGTCTTCGATATCGAAAGAACTCAGGAGTCCTCCTTGAAACAGCAGGTTCTGCAGGACCTCAGCGCGTCTCCAACGGACTTTACCGAGTACTTCACTTGGACTCGCTTCATAAGCACTAACTAGTGTGTATGAGCACGCAGAGTAAGGCTTACTAGGAAGCTGAGTCTTGCATTCGCAAAGGTGAGTCTCGAAGTGTCCGTAATTGCCACACTTCTGAATACTCTTCGCGCTCATTTCAGTCAACTTCGGCACAGAGGTTAGTTTGTGTGCTCTTTTTAGGCGCTCAGATTAGTTCTAAAATATCGCCGCTCCAGCATGCTTTAAGACCGGTCCAGGGCTGGGACCCAGCCTCGGTCTTGGTTTTCCGGGACTCACGGTGCCTTTGGCTGTCTCGGTCGAAAAAAACCGAGACTTAGAGGTTGCGCCGCCCAGCGAAAACGTTTCGCGCAAATTTTACCGTAACTGAGCTGGCGCCTGCGGCGGGCTTTATAGATTCCGGTTAGTTCACCTTGTATTCGCATATCAAGCGGTTTTATTCCCAGTCGCCCCAATCTTACAAACTGGTGCCTAACATAATTTGCTCAAGTATCGGTTTTCCAAGGCTCTCGTCGTAATTTGGCGGTTCGTTCGAATTTGAAAATTTTCCATCCCGAGTGTATCCGCGTACGATTTCTGAAACGTAGGGAGGGCATTCCGTTACAATCTTTGACATGATCTCGAATGTTTAGGACAGGGAACTGCCTATTTTATGAAGCCAGTACAGTTCATCAGAAGTCTCATTTGTCCTTTTCCAGCGTTTTTCTCTATCCAGGAACAGTTTCAAACAAATCATATTTTGTATTTGTATTGTAGATACGCTTGATTTTCTAATGCCACCTTTTGAATCACTGAATTCAGCGTGCTTTTGAATATTTAACGCAACATTTTATTACGGGGTTAGCCCACAAGCAACAGCTGGTTACCGCATTTTGTCCAGGTATATTAACGAATTGGAAAATGAGTGAATTTAGCACAATGCACTTCAACTGAGCCGTGCCAGCAGTGGTTCCTTCTTCGCAAACATTCGTTAACATCCGAACGAATAGTTTTTGGGGGAAAGACGAACAAATGTGAACGAATCCGTGGCGTCTTGAAGCTGCAGAACTACACCGTCGAGCTAGATGGGAAGTCCCGCTAAGGGGTCATATCAAGCTAAAGGTGGTGCTTCCAAGCGCCCTCTACCGGAAGGCGGTGAAAACACACCGGCCACTTTCAAATCAAGGCACTCTGCAACGGCCATGAAGGTGCCAAAAAGCCCTGCCCGACGCCCCAAACGTGTGCGGGCCAAACAGACGGCATTATTCCGCCGTTCGGCGAAGCAATACCGTCAGCTGATGTCAATTTATAGAAGCGGACCGGACCGAAGGCATCATGTGCAGCCTGAGGTATGCAGTGGTGGGGTGTTTTTTCGTTAGGTAGCGTCGTCATCGGGTTAATCCAGGCTAATCGGGTTAACACCTTAACTCAGTTTCAGCATTCCGTTGGAGTTTTAACCAAGACTGCAGTGGATCGTGACCACTCACGATCCACTTCAGTGCGGGCTCCAATTCCGGACTGCACATTCGAACTTGCGCTTCAACCACCACAGCCGCGCCAGCCGTCCTTAAAGCATGTAAAATCCCACAACAAAAGTGCCCCTCCGGCGTCTCGGCCCGTGCATGTGCAGGGGCATTCCGTCGACGCATTACCATCATGTGCGAAGGACAAGAACAAAAAGGAAGACCGGCTGCAAGCTAAGATCGCTAAGTACTTGAAAGCGACGCACTGCGACATCGTAACGCCCAATGAGCTGAAGCGATTCCTCTCCGAGTTGAAGCAATCAGCCATCGAAAGGACTGAGGACAAGGAGAATGCAGGTGAAGTAGTAGTCTTTTTGTTAGCTAAGTAGTTAAACAAATTCTACTTGCAAAGTTGCAGAATATAGCCCTTCGCTCAAGCTCATGATTCACTGCGAAGAATCGGACACTAAAACCGATATGGGCGAGAGCGAAGAGCGACAGCTACGTCTAGCGTTTGCGGACCCGAAGAAAGCTGTCTCTTTCTTTTGCTACCTTCTCATCGACCCGACGATGCTTCCCGACGACCTAGGAAGCTGTACCTTCGAGCAGTTTGTTGCTGCGGTATTCTATGTGGGGAAGGGCAAGGGTTCGCGTCCGCTGCATCACTTGCTGGACGCGAGCAGGTCTCACACCACTTCTCGCAAGCTGCTTAACGAGGTGAAAGTTCATGCCCCCAAGCGTTAAAAACAAACGTGAAGGAGACCGCCTGTCGGTAAAACTGTCGGTAGAAACCTGCGTAAAACAAGGCTAAAAAATCAGTTTGGAAAATTTTTGCGATTTGCCAGAACTGTTTCCACACCAATGTGTATTCCAAGACATACGCATGCTACCACAAATTCTAGCTCTCGGAGAAGCTTAAGAGGATCATCTCGCTGTGGGACGCTGGACGCGGAGTGATTTCCCTTCCGATCTGCTTCAACATTCACTCCGATGAGGCGTTAATCCGCGTATGCTAAAGTTTTTAGGTTTTTTCTACTCTACAAGTTTAGGCCTCACTAATCTCAGCAACATAAATCACGGCAAGGCCTTTCGCAGCTGCGCAAGGAACTGGACGGGGAATCAGATCGCTGAATTCGGATCGCTGTGCCTCCGGAAGGCCTTCGCGGTGTTCCAGAACGAGCGATGCAGGCCCATCTTTGAGGCTGATCTCCACTGAATAAGTCATTTTGCTATTTATCAACTTTTCCATAACTAAGTTGAGCAAAGTTCGTTTGCAAAAATAAAAGTTCGCAACGACCTCAATTAACTGACATGTGGGTACCGTTTAGTTCACGGTTCCGTAATAGTCACCTTTTTCTTGTAATACACTAAGGGTTGTGGTTACACTAAGGGCCGCCATGACAGTACGGGTGTCAACCATTATCTTGCCTCTGTGACTCCCGACATCAGATTCCTTTCTCATAACTCCCCACTCGGCATAATTCTAGCGCTACTACACGTTGGCTGGCAAGAACAAAAGCGCTTCAGTTCAAGCCCGCTGCGGACACAAGACGGGCGCTAGGAGTAAGGCTCTTAGCTTAGGATTGCTTCCCGCTATCTGATGCCCATTATGGTCTCATTGCGATAAGAAACGGCCACCCGGTTTACGCTGCCGTTTATTCCGTCCGGACTGTCTTGATCTGCTCACGTGATCACGAAAATTTGTATTGTTGTCTTCAGTCCATATGAGTCAAGAGCCAAAGATTTACGCACGCGTAGACATACAGAACATGCGCGCAAGGCTCGTCAGGTCAAACAAGAGAACGTTCAGCACAGCACCAGGACTGGAGGATACAATGCGTACACGAGGAATAGGTCTAAGGAGTCTTTTATGCAGGAACAGGTTCAAACGAAGGGATTCAAAGTCCGGTAGCGACAGCATGAAATCAGTTCACCTCAGAGAGAGATTTAGGCGGTCGATTGCGAGGTAGTCAAGCGTGAAGGGATTGCGGCGGATACAGGCGAAATGCGGTCTGGGAAGGGCTCGGGAACGTAACGGAGGGGTCCGGGTAGGCTTGAAGAAGGCTCGGAAAACTCCAAAACGGACTCTGAATTCACACCTTCAGAAGGCTTCCCCTCCGAGCCCCATGAGCGGCAGTGTCGGACATATCGAATGAAGGATTCACTAAGAAAGGGACAGGAATCGCAGGAGATAGACAAAGGAAGCTGAGACCCGTTCAGAGGTGCGTGGAAGTGAGGGAGATCAGTTGGCGTCGTCGTCGTCGCCGACGAGGACGCGACGCGGCTCGCCGAGCTGGACCTTGAAGTTGGCCATCGCGGGCTCGGTGACCAGCCTGCGCTCGTCGCGGTCCTGCACGAGGATGAGGTTCTAAACGCGTGGTTTAGCATACAGAAACCTGATAAATGTTCTTACATTTTCATTGCACATGTGGAGCATCACGGAGAAGGCGTTCACGGCGGTCAGGTCACGCTTAGTACGGCCCTTGAGGAAGGGCGGCATGAAGGCGAGCACGTTCTGGAACCGCTGGTCGCCGTTGATCGGGAAGTTCTCCACTGCGACGTTGGAGTCCTAAAGCGACCCGATTAGCGAGAGTGTTGGCGTAAAAAAACGCAGTTGCCAAGCAAAACCGAAAGAACTAGAACCAAAAGTCTAAGCTAATTTTGCTCTAGCGGCTTGTTGCAGACAGAATAGCTAAATGGATAGTAAGGTGATAGAAAGTCAGGCTTTCAAAAGCCTTGTACTACTAACACTCTGTTCATAGCAGACTTTCTGAGCCATACTGCCGCACGACAAAAGAGCAAAGAACCGAAAACAGCACGTTCACAGCAATACAAGCCTACAGAGCTATGAACTACGAGCACAAGCTGCACAGCACTACAAACAGCTGCTTGGTACCTTATGCACGGGATGTCCGTCGACAACCTCCAGCTAAAAGGTGAGACTTATACGCTCGAGTATTTTGCGGTCAGTTGGATTGAAATCACAATACGTCATGCCATTTCAGGAATGCAGGAGCGTACCATCGTGAAAGCGGTGCTAGGCCTTTTTCCGACTATTTACGCTTTCCGTTCCTTTTGTTCAACGCAAATTAGCCCAGTCTTTTCCTGCAATATTTGGACCTTCAGTGCCTGAACCCTTTTTGACACACGTGCCTTCGCGGAGTTTGCCTGGACCCAATGTTGGTGCCATGGGTGGGGTACGCTCCCACATTGTTCGATCACACACGCTTGCAAGTACGGACCTGTACGTCGTCCTCCTCGTCACTGGAGGACTCGTAGTCGGCCTCCTGCTGCCGCTGCTGCATGAACGTCGGCTGGTCCTCCTTGCGGCGCAACAGTGTCTCGTCCACCGGGCCCTGGCTCTGGTCCGTTGCAGGTGTGCGCTTTCGCTTGCGGTTGCCCCTCTTCAGCGGACTGGGCGTCTTCGGGTCGGTAGCGGTGGCGTCGGCCTCGTCAGCACACAGCGTCCGGTCGGCTTCTGAGGAGACGCTTAGGCGGGCGGCGTCGGAGGTGCGTGGAGACTTCGCCATCGGTGGGATCTCGAGCTCGTCGGGAATGGTCAGCGTGGGCTCCTCGGCGGCTCGACGCTGCGCGATAAGGCTCTCCTCCTCGGCTCGTTTCTTGAGCAGCGCCTTCATGTCCATCTGAAAAGAGCAGAGTGATTAATGGGCTTGGGGCGTGTTTAGCCTAGTCAATGGCAGGGACATTCAAGACACGAGATCTGCCACATGCTCCTGACGCGTTTGCTGTTCACTCAGAGATTCATGATCGTGCAAGGGCCGGGCGGGACTTTTCTGAGCAGCAGGACCGGTACTACTATCCGGTACCTGCGGGACATCGGCCTAATTACACATTGATTTATCGCAGTTGTCACGGAAATCGTGAAACCACCGTTTTGCTTCCAAGTTAGCAAAATTTTAGTAAAATTCGAGTTCGAAGTAAAACAGAAAAACGCAAAAATTAATGTCCAAAATTGTCGAACGACACTCGGGACCGGGCCCCGCCTGGCTCTGATCCTTGCGCCTCCTATTCAACCACTTTCTCGCAGCTCACTTGCATGCTCCTTGGACACTTAGCCTGCTGCTCCATTCTCATCACTAATCATGGTCGTGCTGTGCTCTTCATTGCTCATGCTCCTCCTGCTTTCGCTCCACATGCTCCTCTTTCACTTGCGTCTCATCTCGTCGCTCCATGCTCACCTGCTCGTTGGAGAGCACAGCTGCGATGGCGCGCTTCACCATCGGCGCTTTGATGCGGGTCTGACGCGCCAGGATCCGTCGACCGTTGATCTCGATGATCGCGTCCAGGTCGTCCTCCGTCGGTAACTCAGGGTTCTCGCCGACGAACTCGCCGTCCGCCTCCATCGCGTGGTCAAGGTCCAGGGCGAAGTCGTTGTAGTCGCTCAGGTCACCGAGCACGCTGGCCGGATTTGACGGACCGTCGAGCATGGCGTCCGACGCGTCCGATGGCTCCTCGTCCAGCTCGGTGCTCGCCGGGTTGCGAACTCGACCCTAAACAGTAAACGGTAAGAAAGTTAGAAAGCCTTCGCATACGGTTTTCAAAGTGTCATAAAAGTTAAAACCATTTTACATTTTTGCAAAAAGCATTTGTTGCCATATCAGTGCAGCTTTGGCGACTTTTGTATGCAAACGAATATTTATGGCAAGTTTTATGGCGTAGTTTTTGCAGAGTTAAAGCAAATACCCATGCATGTTTTTGCAAAAGGATACAAAGGTGCAATTTTTATTGCAACAAAGTCCTAGAGGTTGTCATCTTCTGCTTTTGGTTGCCAACTAAGTATTTGCTGCAAATTGTGCACTACCTTGAAGAAGAGCTTGCTCCTGCTGAACTCCTCCATCATGCAGGCACAGTCATGGCGTCGGTTGCCCGCCTTCTTCTGTGGCGCAGTCCTACGCTTCGGGACCTGGGGCGCCGGCATGAACAGCGTCGTAGGGTCGGCCAGAATCTGCGCCTCGTCAAGCACCGCCTCCAAGCGGCGACGTAGCTCCGGAAGCTGGAGTGCCTCCACATTGTCGGTCATGATCCAGCGCATCTCCTTCGGCACACGTGGAGCGTCGCCGTCGGTTACGAAGAAGTTGTCCGGCACGTCTTCCTCCTCGTCGACGTTCTTTTCTGAAAGCACGGGCGTGGATACGGAATCGGAAAAAGTCGAATGCTTTCGTACCTTTCTTCTTTCGCGGCTTTCGCTTCCCCTTAGCCGACTCGTCACTCTGTTGTGTGTCCGCCTGGGTGGCGCCTTTCCAGTGGGACTGGTCCTCCGGCGGGGCCTGCGGTCCGTCGCCGAAATCGACGACGCCGTTTTGCGGTGGCGGTTCTTCGTCCTCCGGTGCCTCCTCTTCGAGGCCGAGAAGGTCCATGTCCGCGTGGAACTGGGCGATCGGTTGGGCGGCTGCTTCGGCTGGAGCTTCTAAAACATGGTGGTAAACAAAGTAGCAAAAATGCGGGTTTTGCTATACCTTCAGCAGCGGCGGCGTCCATTGGTGCTGGCGCTTCAGCGTCTTCGTTGACCGCTGGCACGGCTGCGGCCGGACCAAAGTCATCATCGTCAAGATCCATCTCGACAATGTCACCGAAGTCCTCCTCGCCGAGGGCGGAATTCTCCGGGGTATCCTCCACGACCATGGTACTCTCGTCGCCACCCAAGGTGCCACCGCTAACATCGCCCTTGACGAAGGAAGCGCTTGTGGAAGCGCCTAAAAGTGCCGGTTTGAATACTGCCGCCTGAATTGCGTCCTGGGTGGTCAGGATAGGTCTATGTGCTCTGCGCGTTTAAATTTAACACTAAATTTAGACTCTTAAATTCAATATTTTGACTCATCTCAAATTTAAAATCCCGAAATTAAAGCGGTAGATTGCGTAGAGGTAGGTTGAAGTGCCGCTTCAAAAAGTGTGTGCGCATCCTGCTTAGAGGGGCTGTGAGGCAGCTAGCTGCAGCTCAACTCACCTCCATGGGCCGTCGCGAAGGTCTCGTTCGTCTCTATGCTGTCGCGCACTGAACGATAGTCGGACGCGTTATCGGCAGCGACAGAACCCGGTGACGACGGTGGCACTTCTGAGGTGGCAACGGTCGAGGCACTGCCCGCGGTGGTGACCTCGATGGTCGTCGAGGGCGTCGTTTCGCGAGCGGGCGACGCAGGCGGTTCGAAGTCGCCGCCACCGAAATCAGCGTCGAACATGTCACCATTGGGTGTCAGGTCGTTGACGTTGCGCGATGGGGCGTCGCCTTCAGTGGTCTTCTCACCTGAAATGTAAGGCTGAGGGCATGTGGCTGAAGCACAAAGGTTACCTGTAGGCTCGAGGTTCTCCTTGTCCGCCGATGTGCTGGCGGGCTCTTCCTGTATTTCCGGAAGACGGAGGAGAGTCGTCCTTCGACGCTTCTCCACGCGCTGCTCGAGACGTTTGCGCGCGTCGTCGCTCATCTCCAGCTCGAGCTCCTCGTCGTCCTCCATCCGCAGGAGCTGGCTGGTGGTGTCTTCATCTCCAAAGTCTTCGTCTTCATCTTGTCCAGCGTAAAGCTTCTAAAGCGCGGTAAGTGCATGGTAAACAGTGGTGGAGCAAACGTACCGGGGGTTTCTCCGCGCGGGCCCAGAAGTAGTGCGACTGGCCGTCGTCGATCACGTCAGAGTTGAGACTCATCGAGCTGCTGGGCGGCTTCTGCGGGGTCTTTCCGCGTCCCGGCGAAAATAGTTTCTTGGGGCTCTTCTTCTGCACCGCACCACCCTGAAAATGGAGCTAATTATACATAAACCTCCTGACGTGCAGCTACATAATCCGAGACAACAAAAGGACTTTGTTCGCTACTGAGTCATCATAGTAGGGAGCTGCTGGTTTTGCTAGGTTCTATGTGCGTACCTTCACGCCATGCTTCCTGCCGGGTGTGCTCATCCAGCCCTTGGTCGGCGACAGCTTCCCCTGCTTCGTTGGCGTCACCGGTGCCATGCGGTGTCCTCGCGGAATGATGGTCTGATTCGAGGTCGTCGCAGTGGCGTCATCGCCGGGTTCTTCCTTGACGTGTACTACCGGTGCGATGGACTTCGGCACGGGCAGACCCAGCGCGCGAATGTCCGCATCGGTGATCTCGGTGAGGGCGGAGAACCACATCGCGTCGAAGTGCATGATGAAGATGCTCACGTACATCGTCGGCTGATCGCTAAAGAAGGCCGCGTGAGCTTGAGGTAACTTTGTAAAGACCGGCAGTACTGCCGTACTGCAGCCAGTACCGTACTCCGTACCGTACAGGTACGATATGAAGCATGGAAGCGTCGGTCGTCCAGAACGGAGTTTGGTACGGCTGTAGTCTTCTCGACATTTAGCACGAGTAGGGCCCGTACCAGTGCTGTACCGTACCGTATTACGGCCTGTACCGTACTGGTACGGTACGGAGGGCCGGCACGGTACGCATCCGTGTTGCCAATCTTGTTAACTTTGAGCTGTCAAAACGTACCCGAGCTGGATGTTCACTCGGAAGTCCCTAGCGGCGGCTCGCACATCGGCCGGCAGGCTCGGCTCGTCCGACTGAAGGTCTCGCAACTCGTCGACGCACATGAGATCCGAAACGGCAAGCGAGCGCTCCAGTCGACGCACATCCACCAAGAGCTCCAGTTTGCGACCGTCGTCGGCGGAGCTCAGCAACACGTGGATCATGTCCGAGGAGAGCGGCTGCTTCGCGACCAGCTGGTTCTTGACCTCGGCGGGCACGGTCACTTGGAGGTCGGCCTCTTCGGGCTTCGTGGCGGTCTTCGTAAGAAGCATTCTGAAAGTTCGAAGATAGAATCACGGTAGGCTGGGAGAAGGTACCTTTCGAATCTGGTGGACTCCTCCTCGAGCTCCTCCTCGTCGACGGCCGTGACACCGTTAAGATCCTCGTCCGCGAGGTCGTCGTCCGTGATGGTCTCGTTCGTGTCCTGCGACAGCTGACTGGGAGCACGCTCAGCGCGTCGCGCGGGCTCCTGAGAACCCTCCTCCACCAGTCGATGCATCTCCTCCATCTCTTTCGCCTCCTTCTCGGTGCGCCGAAGTCGCTGCTCCTCCGTGAGCTCGGAGTCGGACAGCTCAGCGTCCGAGTCGGCCGGGTATTCCTGCTCGTCTTCGTCCGATTCGGGCTCGCAAAGCTCTCGAAGGAGATCCGATGGGCGGGGATTCGGCTCCACGGCGTGTTTGAGGGTTCCTGAAAGTACTAACGTCAACTTGCACAAATTTTGTACGATCAAGCTCTACAAGACTTCAGTCGGACTTAAATCCTCGTACGATCGCATCAGACTCGCCGCTTCAATGCCGCATATTCCTTCCTCTCAGGTAATACTCAGAACTCGCCCCACTAATCCTCCACAATCTTCCGATCCATGCTTGTCCCTTGTCATGCACAGCTGCTGCTTCCACGCCATGCCATAACTACCGCTTCGCTGGAGCGGCACGGGCCCGTGCACCTCACTCGTGTCCTGCTCATTAAACATTGGCTCCTGTGTTCGATACTCCGTCTAGAAACTCCTCGCTCCCATCCATCCTAACCCAGAATCCTCAGCTCTCTCGTACCTTGCACACGTCGTAGGTACACGTCGACGTCGTACTGCTCCTGGAGGAGCTCATCCGGAGGCGGTGACTTTGCCTGATGCTCCAGCTCCCGCTCGCGGTCGTAGTCGTCCCATTTGGTGTGGAGCATCCAGAACTTTCCGTCCGACGTGGTGGGGATGTCGTTCGAGATGAAGCTCTGCGCGGAGCCCTCCTCGTACTTCTTCGTGATCTTGTTGTAGATGGAGTCCTCGAACTCGTAGAGCTCCGGCAACGGCTGCGTCTCCGACTTGGACAGCATCGCGGTCAGCTGAAAAGGAAGCATAGCATAAAGAAAGCGCTTCCAGCGTCAGAGCCTTACCGTCTGTCTCTTCTCCACGACTTTGGCCTCCATCGTCGAGCGATAGCCCTCCAGGGACTTCTCCAGCGACTCGGCATCCAGGTCCCAAGTGCGCGGACAGGCGATATCGAAAAGGTGGCTTGCGGTCTGCGCGATCTCCTCGTCGAGTTTCTTCTGGTGGCTGGACTGTGCGACGTTGCGACGCGGACCGCCGCCTTCTTCGTCCGAATCCGACTCGTTACCAGCGGCATCGTCGCCGGCGTTTCTTCCCTTGCGAGTAGTCTGAAATTAAAAGGTTAAAATGGTTTGGTTCTCGGTACGCGTATAACGTGTAAACGAGGCCAACCATGTTTTCCGATTGGCTTCTTCTTGAAGCTTGAACAAGTTCATAACGCCATAAACACACAGTTTAGCCTGTGCACCAAATTAAGTGAAGGGGGCTTTGGTTTTGGACTCTGGACACGGGTATTCTTGGCAGTCTGACAAAAAAAACATGTCAGTTCATTTCCTGCTTTTTCGGACGACCTTCTGACGCTCAAAAACCCAGGCACAAATAAACTAAGTATGCTTATGTCAAAAGTGCAACTCGGTAGCGTAGTTTATGTCTGGCTTCTAAGTTCGTTTTTAAAGGTCCGTTTATTACGATGCCGCCTGCGCACGAATGCGCTAGCTCCGCAGCTTTCGTGTGCCCGTATAACTCTTGTTATAGCTATGCAAAGACGAATACGTTCGCACCTCTTTCTCTCCGCCCTCGACTTCCTCCACCACGGCCGCTTTGTTGCGCTTCTTGGGCGCCGCATCCGCGGACAGCGTACTCTCGATGTTGCTGCGTACGGCGAAGCAGGAGTGATGGGTGTTGTCCACGCGGAACGCGTAGATGCGGGCACTCGCGTCGAGCACTGCGCCGACGCTCTGGAGCGGCTCCACCTGCACGACGCCGGGCAGCTCGTCGAGGACCTTGCTCTCGAACGCGTTTTGCACGTTGATTTTCTAAGTACGGGGCGTTTTTGTCAGGTAAAGACGGAAGGGGGTCTTACCTTGGACGTGAACTCTTTGAGGATGCGAGCAATGTTCTTGTTAGCCTCGGGGTCACAACCTGAATGGAGCAGGTTAGGTAAGCGTTGGGTGAAAGCAGCATACGTGCGACCATGGACGGCTCCTCCTCGCTCCACTCGCTGCTGTCCTCCTCGAGGATCACCGCCTCCTTGCGCGACGACTTCGTCGGCGACCCTCTGTTGCTGCGCTGATGGCTCTCGGCACGCTTGTTCGACTTGGCTCGGCCCGGACGACGCACCGTCACCATGCTTGAGCTTACGCCGTTTTGGTCTAAATCGGCGCTCGTTCATTACATTACGGACTTCATCACAACGTACGTCCATTGGCATGACCCTCCTCGTCGCTATCGCTCTCGATCACGTGCTGCTTGCGCTGCTTCACCGGCGTCCGCGGCTCCTCATCTGCACGTCGGCTGGACCGGCCTCGATTTGGACGACGAATCGTCACCATGCTCGTGTCCATCGAAACGCAGTTCGGCGTGCCATTCTGATCCGGTGGCGAATGACTACCGCCATTGCGCGACGTAGACGGCGCATCACTATCGTCGTCGGAGACCGCGTAGACCATCTTCGGAAGTTTGCGCCGCGGCGCGTTTGCGAACGAAGTATGCGCGAGACGCTCGTGGTAGCCTAAAATAAATAGTGAAATGGGCACTGAAGCTAGCATAAAAATAATTAGGCCTAGAGTTTTTGTTAATCATTCTTAACCTAGCGTTATAGGAAGTGGGACAATAGCAAAATCGGCGTGACCAAATGATCCAACCTTTTCTGTGAGGTGAACTTAAAGTGTTCGAGCTATATAGCCCCAAGATTCGGTTAAACATCGGACTGAAAAAAGCCTAATTCTTGGAAACCTATGGTTTGCTGTTGTCTACAGTTTAGCTAAAATGGCCAGAACAAAAATTCGTTGTTGGCTAGAATCCGCAGACTGGCAAAGAACGCCTAGAATCTAAGAAACTCTAATCTCAGAAAGGCCTATCGTTAGACTAGAAGGATTAGAAATAAGGTCGCCACAGGAAGCCTAATAATGACACATGTATGGCTTGCGAAGGCCTACGTTTAAGGGAAACTGAGGATTCTGAAAGTCCTAACTACAGATGACCTAGTGACGAATGACGGCTGAAAGAAGCCCAAATAACTGCGCGGGGGATGTGCGTATTTAAAGCATGTG
Source organism: Aphelenchus avenae (assembly GCA_020875895.1). Taxonomy (NCBI): domain Eukaryota; kingdom Metazoa; phylum Nematoda; class Chromadorea; order Rhabditida; family Aphelenchidae; genus Aphelenchus; species Aphelenchus avenae. The sequence continues at coordinate 34,687 of JNEY01000897.1, forward strand.
AAGCTAGCTTCTCTTGATCGCAAGCAGGAATCAGGCGTACTTCGGTTAAGTTCATCTCCGTCGTCTTCATCTGCGCCGTTCTCCACTGGACGGCGCACCATGTCGGTAAAGCTATCTAAAATAGAGCAGTAGCTTCGGAGTAGCGGTTACGAAGGCATGCAGCAAAGCGCTTCGCGGGCTAACTGATAACAAGTGAGACTTCCTGGGCAAATGCTTAGTTAAGTGGCCACTAATTCATTCTTTCCTCATCGGACTTCAGGTGTTTCTCGACATTTACAATCAGAAAATGAATACCAAACGTGTGTGGACAATGCGGGTATTTCGGACTCGTCGTGTGTATTGCGCGCTCATAACGTTTGGGCGTAAAGGCCTGTCAGACCGTGTAAACATTTCATTGCCGACGCAATTGCACTGTAGCAAACTGATGAAAGCTTTAAGGAAAATCAATTTTGGGCGGGCCTCGACTTAATGGCGTCGATTTTTGAACATGTCGGGCGCCAAATTTTGAGGACACGCAACTGTAGTCGCAACTATATTGGACATGAAGCGCACGAAATTGAACGGAGTCCATATTTGGGCTCGTTTGGCGGGAATCGTCCAGCGCAGCGGCGTGCGTCCAGCTGTGTGCAGCCATAAAACCTACGCGACGCTTCGGATGCACCGCCGACGGTATGCGTGCGGCTCTGGCGAAGTGCCCGCTCGGGACCACGACGCTTGCTTCGATGGTCAACCGTGGAGGAGGAAATGGGTCAATGCTATTCCCCCGGTGAAATACCAACCGATTTGACCACGCTTGGACGAAACGATAATGGAATGGAAAACGTGGGAGAAGCGCGGAGAAGGAAAGGCACAGTGTTTATGCGGACGAAATGGCCCGGTAGTGGATGGAAACGATGCACGAAGGGAATGCTTATAGGATGCTAGCAGCAGCCACCAAAGTTTCGTCGTTCTGTTCGGCTCTTGAACGGGATTGAAACACACGAAAATAGTTTTGAGTTTGGGAGCGTACACCATGGAAAACGGCAACAGTGGCTAGGTCTCCAAGTAACTATCGCACGGAATTTATGGAAAGCTTGTGAAAGCTGCACGCACAACTCGGTTGGTGCATGTGTGTTACCCGTTCTTACTGCGCATATGGGCGCGGGAAGCATCCGTGGAACTGTTGGACTAGTAACCGGCCGAGAGTCACATGAGTCACACACCCGAACCAGAACAACGAAAGCGGATATCGACTCTCTTTCGTCGCTTGGAATAACAACTTAGAGCCATAGATATGCAAATTTGCTTCGTCTAACCCTCTCGAGATTCGGCCAGGGCAAATGAATCCGCGCATACCTAGCCAACGTTAGAGCCTATTTAGCCCAACATATGTTTTCCCGTGTTAAATCTCGATTCTTGTTGTGAAAACGTTAAATATCGTTGTTTGTTTATTTCAAGGTTCTCGTTATGTGATAGCCATTGAATGCGAAAGACGCTAAGAGGAGTACCGTGACAGTGAAGGATAGAAACCTCTTAAGAAACGCATAAGAGAGATCTCTTCGGAAGAGGCAACGATTATTCTTGCTTGGCTGTGAGGCAGAGAAGACTGTGAATGACTGAACGAGTGCTAGGCAACAACGCAATAAACTAGTCATTATGTCATCTTCTGGCAGGGAAGATGTTCTTCGGGAAAGCGCAGAGCGCTGGGTGAATCGGTGTGATGATGTTGAGGAAGCGTGAGACACTGTTGACGAGCCCTTTCTCCTCGAGTAGGCGTTGAACTTCGGCGGAGTATCTCTGAAAAGGAGCATACAAACCTTGTGCGAAGGGCATACTCTTCAAGTGCGCACAAAGAATCGTCGATACGTTAGCAACCCCTCAATGTACCTAGTCACTTTTGTGTGTGTGTAGTCTTCTTCTTAAAGAACCAAGTACCGAGGAATAGTAAGGAGGAACGAGTCGTATCCATTGAACCTTCAGGCTAAGCGGAACAAGAATCCCATGCAGGGTGGAGGATACGCAGCAGATCAGCAATGTACCCATGTGCCATTTTCCACTAAAGAGCCAAAAACGGAGTTGCACGAGAAGAGGGGGAAGACGGCGAAAATGCGGGTCATGCTGTTCTGTATGTATTGTGTGTATTCTGTTCGCTGATGACTCCCCGTTGCGTTCCGTAAAATGACACGGAAATAGCCGGCATGCATGGGTCTCGTGGTCCAAACGATACCGTAGGGTAATGTGGCACATTATTTTTTGGGGACTGAACCAGCTTACTTGTCGGAACACTTCCGGATCCCGAGCGATCACGTAGAGCGGATAGTTGCAGTTCACTGCTAGCACCGCGTACTGATACCGGCCGCTTCTGTCGGTCTCACCCAGCGCTATTACGCGAACTGAAACACTTTTCGATTGCTCACTGTGCTCATCTATCGGCCTACCGTCCAATTCCGCCTGATTGAGCTTGTGGTAGACCAGGTGTCCCGGCCCGGCGACCATCGCATAGCCCGAGGCGAACGTCGGGTCCGCGTTGACGGCACCGTTCGTCGACAGCTCGACGGTCTGGAAGACGCTTCCGACGTTGTGCGGGCTGCGGTCCAGCGAGAGCATGTCGTAGTTCATCATGCTGCAGGCGCTTGAGGACATCAGTGGGCTGTGCATGACCTAAAGAATGGACGCTGGGACAAGCTCATTCTGGCGTCCGCCGTCAAGCGTGCATACCGTATTTCTTCAAATAGAGCCCCTAGGGCTGTATTTTTCGTACGGTATTTACTCAGAAAAAAATAAATCTTAAAAATTATTTTAAATTTTATTTGTCATCAGTGAGACTCGCTCTCTGTTCTAAAATTGTTATGTTATCGTTATCTATCCGAATATGGCCTTAGAATTGAAGTTTCTCATACCCCAGATTGGTATCTAGAACCTTGAGGGTGGGGCTATATTCGAAGAAATACGGTAGATGCCCAGCAACTGTCCCAGTTTCCAATTCAGACTTATGAGTAAATGCTGCTGGTTCCACCTGTGGCGGGCACTTGTCTTCTTCAGACAACTTCGCATTGCTGGCCGGCATTCCTGTCGCATGGTTTTCACGTTATGAATTTGGGAATCCGACGGTTCTAGTCCGGAATTCAAATTCAGAGCAAGAAGGGCGCCTTTCAAATTCAGCATAAAATGGAGAACATTAGGGGACACACCCCTGTTTTATGACGTCCTTAGAGATGTCGTCGAGAATCTTACCTGATACCACTGCCCCATAAACGCGGCAACGTTGAACTGCTCGACCGACTGGGGTTGGAAGTGGCACAATGGTGTATTTGACTGACTCACGAACCGCTCCAATGCTGTCATCGGCGCGTTGGCAACAACCTGAATTCCAATCTTTTCATTTACTAAGTCTTCAAGGTAGAAAAGGCGAACCTTCTTTGCGAATCTTACCTGACTTCCTGTGAGATTCTTGACGCTGTCGAGCACCATGTCCGTCAAGATCGTGTCCAGCTTGGCCGGCTCGCGTGCCAGCGGATGGTCGCGCATGCCCATGTACTCGAGCATACTGCTCACCAGGCCTTGTTTGTGGGCGGGCTTGCTGTCGTACTGCAAAGTCAATGTTATCGTGTGGGGATGAAAGCCGGGTGGGAATCGGAATCGGTATCCAGTATCAGCCACTTTTTTGAAGTCCGAAGCGAGATGACATGTTCGACCGATTCCTTTCCACGAATGGATTTCTGTCAATTTCATACACTTGTAGGCTTAGAATCGGATTCAACATTTCCTTGTTTGAAATATTTACTTGTAGTCGGAATGTTTTTTATTTTGGAATCAAATAGGACCGTCTTCAGAGCTGAGGGCCCCAGTCCCTGTAGTGTTTTTGTATTTCTCGCAGTACTTCACGGTGCAAACTCATGATTACCTGAAACTGCTCCGCCGTCCTCTGGTAGAATCCCGGATGACGTCGGATCTCTGCCGGCGGTTCGAAGCCACCGTCCGGCACCGCCGGTCGTGGGTCGGTGAACTTGGCTTTGGCCTTCAGCTTCAAAGCTTTCTGCACGTCGACGGGCACTTTCGGAATGTTCGGCATCACTGTAGGAATGCCGGCAATGGAAGAATGCTTCGTGGTTGCGGATTCTTGGCCGGAACCTTCGATCTCTTCCTCCTTCTCGACGGTCTGAACGGTAAGACTTGAGCATGCTGATGGCACTGGAGCGCAATCGGATGCACAAAAAGCATAAAGGGATTTGCGTTTCACGCTAAAGACTAGCAGACTAGTAGCGACGTAGAACGCATCTTTGAACGGTGCAGTTCGGAATGATGCATAAAAACGTTCTGCAGCGATGACAGGGTGGTAAGTCACATCGTAGCATCGATGTCGGTGGAAAATGGCCCGTCTTAGGACACGGAAGCTAAAGTACCCAAGAGGATCCACGGACTGAAAATTTCAGGCTAACCTATCGTACATTAGCGAAAATGCTATAGCGACATGAAGGAAAACTGCATTTGTTGCTTAGGCTTAGTTGCTTAGTTGTTTACTTGCTTAGGCTTAGGCTTAGTGACAGATGCCGAGCTATAACTCGCCATGCCAAAAACCAAAAGGTCTCCTGCTAGAAGACAGCATGCTTTCCATGTCGCTTTATACGACGCTAATTGAGAAATATAGAAGGAACGTTGAGGCACTACGGGCCATCGAAACTGTTGACAGTGAAAGGCAAGGCAAAGGGACGGCGAGTAGCGGCGTTAAGTTCCGACAGGTAACCTTAAATAAACGGAGAACGGCCGCACCGCCACCGATATCGGACGGCTTACAGCTTCATTATCTGTGCCTTAGCCACACATTGATCGTACCTGCGGTTCATTGTTCGTTGAGAACGAATTCTTTAGCAGGTGGTCTTCTTCGAGGAGCGTCGGCAGCCGCCTCTCCGGTGGCGGTTGGTAGCCACCACTGAGGAAGTACTCCAGACCACGCTCCAGGGCATTCAGGAAGGGCGTCTTCGGCACAGGCGTCACCTCAGGCATGGGATAGTCGGGCGGATAGCGAGTCACAGGAGGAAGCACTTCGTATGTACGCGGCGGAATCATGCCCGGACCGGTCAGCGTGCGAACGAACGACTCTACGGCCGGGTCGGAGAAGTAGCTGGCCATGGAAGAGGGCACGTGGGCGCCGTTCCAACCACCTGAAACGAGCAGCTCAAAGATTTCTTGAGACCGCTGACAACGATGGTTTTTAGAAGATTCGCAAAACCCCGTTGAAATCGTCCGGGTTTGCATGGTCTTCCAAGATATGCGCAGCACATCAGAAGCATAATTCAATGATGGTACAGGATAGGAACGTTTCAGTTCGAGTTCAGACACACCCTGGGTGCCCGGATCATGCATAGCAGGAAAATTTTCCGTGCCCAGTGCGGTTTCCACTTTCATGTTTAACCCTGATGCATTTGTCTCTTCCCGATATCTGCCCCTGTTACCCTGCCTGACGCCCCAAGGTCTAGTTTGAATAAATTTAAAAACCGCCTTGAGCTTCTCTGCGAGGCCAAGGATTCCCTCGCTGATATCATGCGATCCTTCAGTAGGAGGCCTTTGTAAACTTTCTGGACACTGAGCACTGACATCTCGGCGAACTGCCCGTGTGGTATGTAAGGTGTCTGAAGGCACCAGAAACGGTAGGTGGGATTACGCTACATATACGGTCATTTATTGCCCAGGACTTAATGATGCCCAGAGCATATGCCCCTAATGCCGGCAACATCTCGACAGGCCTTCATTGTAGGGATACCTACCTGCGGCAAATGGTTCGCTAGCAACGCTGCCCGATCCGCTCCAGTCTTGTCCCGGTCGGCTCGGTGGCGACCAGGAGCCTTCCGGTGGCGTCCACGACAATGACTGGAAACCGTCGAAGCTGTCCGTCAATCGTCCGTACTCGTCAAAAGTCGGCTTGGCCAGGGAATAGGGAACGCTTACAGCTACCAGCACCACTAGGACCGCTCGACGATGGGTCATTTTGGGGTGGATTTCAGCAGAGGAACGTCGATTTCGCGGAAGAATCGCCTTTCCTTGAAGTGACGGTCAGTCCCGGTGGTCACTCCCGGGCGGTCACTTCTTAGCCTTGAACGGACGTGGGGTGCGTCCGCCTGGGAGTGTCCTTCTTGTTTGTCGCCGCATTATCTCAATTTGCATATCTCCCGCGCACCTCCGTTATTCTCGGATCCGCCGCACACATCCATAATCAGTCATCATACGCCGACGTCCTGGCTGGCACCAGGTCGAGCGACGCGGCTGGCGCCAGCCTCCCTGACTTGACGGAGTGGATGCCTCCTGGTGTGAGGCGGACGGGAGGAATGTGAATGCGAAAGCGTAAACGGTTCATTCGAGGAGATAACGCACATATTTACATACATGCAAGGGTATGGAAACGGCAGACGACGGAGAGATTGGAAAAAAGAATGCAAATGAGATTATCGGTGCATTTGCGTGAGCCTCTGGAGTGCCAGCTGTGGGTTCTTCAGCATGTCGGCGATCGACGTCTCTGGCCCTTCGGTGCTGTTCGCAGCACGCTGGCTCGCTTCGTAGTTCTTTAGGACTCTGAAAACTCGCCAAATTAGTGCTAATCCTTGATGAAAATACTGACAAGCCCAAGGTACTCGGTTGACTCTCCTAGCTAACGAAGTTATGCCCAAGCCTGGCATGCTTAGGTTGGGCATACCTCTTGGGATTGCATAAGGCTGAAAGCCAGTGCGAGACAGTTTACGGGGACGATTCAGTTTCATGCGATTATAGGGCTTAGAACGGAATCGATATTCGAACACCTTGCAGTTCTTGTGATCGGAATGGTTTAATTTTTGGCTTGTGGTGACCCTGCACTGACACACATTACCATTCTTTCTACTTGCCCCTGAGAAGCGCCAACTTTTCTCGTTCCAACACACCCCTTGTTAAAAGGTTAATCATTCGAATCAAAGAGTAGGGTTGGTCCGTATTCTCATAGCAGGCCGCAGGTGCTGCACTGTCATCAACTGACTTACCGTCTCGCGAAGACTTCCTTCTCCGACGGCCACTCGCAGTCCGGTCCCTGGTAGATGGGCCGCGGCGAGTTCCAGAAGACCTTTCCTCCGAAGCCGCCCTGCTCCAGGAAGTCCGTCACATCCTTGTTGTACTTCTAAAAAGGCGTTGAGTCTTCGTCGCCACGTGGAAGCAATTACCTGGTAGAAGGTCATCGGGTCTCTGCAGAACACCATCAAAGCCAGGCGGCTAGCGTCTGTGGAGATAAAGTACTGAATGTCCGAGTTCTCGGCGGTCTCGTTGTCGTAGCTCGGCCCGGCCTTGATGATGTAGACTGAAAGAAGTGAGTCACATAAGCGAACAAGTAAGTAGAAAATTCAACATACACTGTCGCGGGTAGAAGTACTCCTCGGTGTACATCCAGTACTTGCCTGGGCCAACCTTATTCACGTCGCGCTTGTAGGTTTCGATGGGGCCGTGCTTGGAGACCACTCGGTAGGCCTCCTCCATCGAGAAGCCGTCTTCGCCCATCACTCGATTAGGGGTATCTAAGCGGACAGAGATATCCCTGGAAGCTAAAGTGTCACTCACAATACGCGACCGGACAGTAGATCTGCGTCCGGTAGACGTCGAAGTTCACTGCGGCCTTGTAGACCTGGAACCACCGGCCCATGATGAGCTTCGACGGAATGTCGATGGTGTCGATGGGGTTCTGGATCATGTGGCCGAGGCCGGTGATCATGCCCGCAAACGTCTGGATGTCGAGCTAAACGAAACCGTACTAGAATTTCATGAAACGGGCTTGGCAGGATCTTGTTTTTGGCTATAGTTTCCTCATCTAATGCCCTTGCATCCTCGCGTGACGCACAAAAAGAATTAAAGTGAGGCCGTACTTGGCGCAATCTTCGCCTAAGCTCAATGATAGGAGTGGTAGAGTACACATCTTTTTTTCCCTCATAAACAAGACGAGCATCTCGTTGGCCTTTAGCTTCGCTACGGATATTCCAATGGGAACCGCTTCTGCATGGTTACCAAGAGTTACCAGTGCTCCCTCCCCCGCAGCTTAGACGCGAGAGTTTATCAATGCTCTCAAGCATTAAGTTCCACCATCGGAATGGATGAATGCATGAAACAATTGCCGCCACAACAGTGTGACAATACAACGTTGAAAAAAGTGCGTCAACACCGACCGGTACAAGTCTAGCATTGGGTACTAAGTACAACGCTATTCACAATGGCGTCGAGATTCTCCTGATTAGAATCCGTGGGCTGAAGATCCAGAATAAGGGAACCAAAGGAAACTCCGATCCACCGAATTTTAGAGGGACGCTTAGTTGGCAGAACATCTCGGAGTCATGACAACACTGTAGGAGTTGTCTACTACCTCGGTGCGCTTCACAAAAGGTGGTCTTGTGAAATGGCTCAAAAGGTTCAAAAAGCTCAAAACGGTTTTGAGCTTTTTGAAACGTGTCGGGTTTTGACAAAACCCGACTAAGAAACTCACCGGATTTTCGCCGATTCCGTAGACATACGACGCCGTGCATAGCAAAGCAGCTAGGATAACCTGCGTCTTCATCGCGGCCTAAATTACCGGCTTCAAAATGGCGTTAAATTCAGTTTCTTAACGGTTGTGTGTTTCGTTGACGGAAATCCAAATTGATCCGCGGCGGTGAGTTCACCGTCGACGGGCGAAGGCCGGCAGCCTGGATTCCCTTCGGAAGCGTCGTTGACCCCTTTTGTGGATAGCGCCGCTGGCGGCTTTGCATTCGCGCACCTGCCGTCTACCTGCGCCTGCGGACATTGTTCGCGCGCGTCCGTGTTGGATGGAGCCGGCCGTCGGGAAGCAGCAGTTAATTGTTGGATTTCACAATGAAGCATGACGAACATGCGGTTAGTTTAAAAGCGTGCCGTGCCAGAACATCTTCGACGGAAGCTGACGGTTTGCTGTTCCAGTGCTCTTCAACGGGCGTAGGCTGGCTGTGAAGTACGCGCTGCTAGTGAAGAGAAGCCCTAAGTCCTTCCCAGGGCCTACATTTTGGTAGGCCCTCGCAAGCACACTCACCACAGGACCAGATGAAAAATAAGCCGAGCGTCCTTGCGCGGTCATCTCAAGAACGAAGAGAATAAAATGATTCAAATATATAAGTCACTAAGGACTAATTTCCGGTGACCATGTAGCTAACGCTGCCCGAAGAGTAGTCAGATAGTTTTTGCATTTGTTGCTTACCAAAGTGGTCTGGGCCATTTCACGATTTGACAGTGTGAACCACAGCGGTCGCCCATCGGGACCGATTAAACCTGCCTTACGAGAACTAGGACTCGTCTGTCATAAGCTGCGCAAGAATGTAATGAAAACAAGCACAGTTTACGCGCATAGAACACATTTAAACAACAAGTTAAATCCAACAAATGACCGACCTGAGCTACAACGGCAGGTATCCAAGACCCTTCTCGCCGTCTACACCACCGACGCTAGGGGTTTTTTGTTCCGCATTCTGTCGCGGTTACAACCGAGGTTTTATTAAATTACCAGGGTACTGAGCGTAAGCATTCTTTGGTTTGTTCAACCATAACAGTGATGCAACAAGACCATGGTACATACAAACAAGAAGGTGGAAAACGAGGAATGATTCACAGTGTGATATCTTTGGAGGCAGCTGCGAACGAGAACATTGACGATCACCGGCCGAAGAGCTCAAAGGTGTTGTCCGCGTATTGGCAGGAGCTGTACGAGGCCGGCTGCAGGAGGTTGAAGGCGCGGACGAAGCCGTTGACGAAGCCCTGGTCCTCCAGCCACCGGAGGACCTCGACCTCGTACTTGTTCTTGAAGGTGTCCGGGTCGCGCACGAGCACAGTGACGGGGTACTTTACCCAGTTACTGACGATCGCGTACTCGTACTGCTTGTTGCCGAACGGATCGGTGCCCTCGGGGCCGAGCTTGTAGACCCAGACTAAAACCCGTTTATATTAATCCACACCTCATTCTTCTTTCTGTTTATCAGTTTTGGCAAGGAAGGTCCCAGGAAAATTTCGGAAAAATTTCTACGTGTATTATTCCCAATCCCAATAACCCAAGGGGTTATTGGGACGGCTTCCACGAATGCTTCAAGGGAGAATCCAGGCCTGTTCTATTCTGATCAGACCCGAAAAGTTCTTACATGGCTGTGCATCCGCGCTTTCACTACTGTGAAGTTGAAGCATGGCGTCCTTGTTGCCCGCTCGGAATGCGTATCCGATAGAGTACCTGACCGGACCGAACTCGCTGCCCTCGCGGTAGATCTTCAGCGCCGTGAAGGTGGCCGTCTTGTCGTTCTTGGTCAGGCCACCGTCTGAAAGTATCGCATCATTTAAAGTGATCTCAACGAAGAAGCCTACAGTGGTGCACGACGCATCGCTGCTCGGTGGCGCGCGGACTGTTGATGCCCTCGAACCAGCGGCCCATGAACTTGTTCAGGTTGAAGTCCTCCGGCGTGGCAGGTAGCAGCGCGTCGGTGACGTTGTCCGCCAGGGTCTGGAGCTGCTCTGGAGGCATGATGTCGGCTAGGGTGGTGCCGTTGGAGATGCGACGAGTAATGGAGCCTGAAGTGGGGGAGAATGTAAAGGAAATGCGGAAACATCGAAAAACAGAATGGCGTGCATGCGATATGACCAAAAGGCAAGCATGCGACGACGCGAATGGCACATGCCATCATGCACTTTCAAGCATGTTAATTTCGTGATGTTCTGCATTGGACAGTACATGCCCCTTGCATGTTAGTATGCATGCGGATGCATGATATGCTCCTCACATGGCAAATGCGTGTTCGCTCCATGCTAGAGGAAAATTCATGTCGCATGCAGATTACATGCGTCTCGTCGCGTGCAAGCTGAACGTATGCAAGCAACTGCCAGCATGTGCAGGCTAAATGCACATCAAATACAGCTGTCCATGTCATGCATGCCAGTCCTCGCATATGCATTCACCGGCAGTGCGCATGCAATGCGCACAATTTTTAAACGTGAATGCTCCGAATAAGCCAGAATGAAAATAGACTTACCAATGAGGTTGACGACGTCGATTTGTCCTGGAAAACGAAAATTACGTTAGGCCCAGCGAAAGCTTCCTGCCTACCCTGTGCGTTCCTGGGGATGCCTCCTGGCAGAAGCGGAATACCAGGAATCCTGGGCAGGCCGGCATGAGTCGGGGAGTTACCACCGCCGCCTCCGAGAGCGGCCGTCAGTCCGGAAAGCGCCCGCTCGGCGGCACTTTGCTGGCGGCGAATGCCGCTACCGCTCGAGATGACCGGCTTGTCCACCGCGGCGGAGACCGCCTCGGCATCTGTCGACGCGGCGGAGGAGAACGACGGTCTCGAAGCGGCAGAAGCGAGGCTCGACGCGACGGAATCGATGGACGACGATGATGCGCCGGAAGTGCCACCGGTAGAGCTACCAGTAGGGCCGGTGCCAAGGACGGTCGGGATGCCCTGCGAGAGCGCCTCCGCCATGCCGGCTAAAAGGAAATTCATCATTAAGGAAAAATGGATAGAATCTAAAAAGAATCGATGCCGGTTTACACTGGACGAAGAGGGAGCAAAATGCACCGTTTGAAAAAAAAACGGAAAATACCAGTTAAAAATCATTCTAGTCCCAAACAATTCCCAAGAAAAGCCAGAGTTTCAACATTATGTTTAGCGAAAAAGACGTTTTGGCGAAAGTACGAGCGATGTGCCACTGAGACAGCAACCTTACTTGATCTTCCCAGATAGTATAGAAGTGCTCCAGCACCGGTAACTAGAGCTAGCAGAAGCAGGTAGGTAGGCTTCATTTTGGTGTGTCACGCTAGTGGAGCGGGTTATGCCAGAGCCCGTTTGGGACGACAGAATGCGTAAGGTCGTCGGAAACAACGACAGTATTCGGAACAGATAACGATAGCGGTACATGGAAGCCAATGCAACGAAAGGAAACAGTTATGCCTGTGGGGAATTTTCTGAGTGATTTATGACATGCTAGGCTCTTCTCGGCATCGCTTCGGGTCGGTAGGACCATCTCACCGACTAATGTTCATGTCCCAATAATACCTGGAGCACCACCCAAAAAGCCAATCGTGGGTCTGTCAATCATCGTCCGTGACTGTTAAAAAATAGGCGCTTGTCCTTGGTCCGGCTAGTCGTGAAAAAGACAAAAGCTCATACTGATGCCTACTGCGACCACTGCTCCCGTTCCCTAAGCGACAGTTGTACAAAATAGGAAAGTACCAGGAAGAGCATTCTGATCCGGATCATTTCCAAGGACAGCTAGAATTCAGTCCAGTTTTTTTTTGCTTGTGTGTTCTACGGTGACTTCACTGATTAAGATAGCGAAAATCGCGCCGTCTTGACTGGCTAAAGTAACTTACAATCTTTAACGAGCTTGCGGATGGAGCTGCTCAGAAGGCCGATGAGTCCGTTCTCTCCGGGCTTCGCGTCCGGCAGCGGCATGTTGCCGGAGCCGTGGAAGGGTCCGCCGCTACGCGTCTCCGCGACGAGGTTGTTGAAATCGCTGGCGAAGTTCGGGTTCGCTTGGACGAGCACATCTGCAAATGGGTTCGTTAATCACCAAAGAACAGCAAGATCATACGAGGAAAGTAGCCGGAATCGAAGGAAGAACGGGCTTACCC
>JNEY01000898.1:9732-23027 GCA_020875895.1 Aphelenchus avenae
CCGTACCCGTACTGGGTACCCCCGTACCGTAGCCGTACCCTTAGCGACCCCTCCCGTACCGTAGCCGTACCGTAATGCATTTTACGGCCCGTAGCCGTAGCCGTAATGCACTCAGAAATTCGCCTGTACGCCCGAATTTACGTGTATTTTTTACAATAAGCAAGGGAACTATGTGCCTATGTGAAACAGCTAGCACCTAGGTAGCATTTGCAGTCGATATTGAGTAAGTTTCGATTCAAGAATTCGAGCATTTATGCCTTCTTTGGAGTCAGCCGGCACCTGGGCTTCCTCACCAAAGGGTCCCCCTTACCTTATTTTACGGGTTTCATTACGGCCCGTAACGGGGGGTCCACCCGTACCGTAGCCGTACCCGTAACGACCCCTCCCGTACCGTAGCCGTACCCGTATTTTACGGCTACGGGTACGGCCCGTAGTACGTTACGCGTGTCGATCTCTAGTAATAAGGCGGTTTATTGGTTTCACCAAGGCCTACCTACCAGAGGTGTCTCGGAATGAATTCGACTTTGTCGGAACTCGAAAAACGTCGGAAAATTCGGAATTCGGAATATCGGTATCGGAATTCGAGACACCCCTGCACCTACCACAAGGCAAAGAGACTGACTGAAATAGACGGGTCCCCAAACCCCGACCGACTCTCTTATTTTAACGAGATTTTTTGATAAACAGGTATCTTAGGCAATGTGCTAAACATTTATTGATTTAAACTGACGACGGAAAAAAATTTAATTTTATACAAATGGGTATAAAAGTTGGTAACCAGCAGGCAGGGGAAGAGTCCGTTCCGTTGAAACGGGTGGGCAGACGATTTTACGATTTTCGCATCTCGTTATCCTCCGCTGAGGTCCAGCCACCTGGTTGAGCTCATGATTTAGGTTCATCTATACTGGGGCGACTAAGATCTCCAATGCCGAAGTGTTTCCGTTTCTCTACCTCGCGAAGAAGTACCTCGTCGGCTGCTTAGTTAAGGCACTGATGGGTCACTTGGAGGAAGGCATAACCGCTGAAAACGTTGGGCAGGTCATCTACCGCGGCCAGAACTTCCTCGACGACGCACCGACAAAGTGAGTATTCGAAGGATTGCTCCGTGAACCAGTTCGCTTCAGGTTCTGGGAAAGCGTCGAAAGCCACGGAGACGCATTGCTCAGTTCAAAAGAGTTTCTGCATTTGCACAAGGCCACCGTTGCGGCTTTGTTGCACAGAAACTTGGAGGTAGACGAGACTAGCGTGTACAGCAAAGCAGTTGCTTGGGCCAAGGCTCAATGTGCGAGGTACGAAGAGACGCACTCTGTCTTTTTTCAGTGAAAGTTAAACTGTTCAGGAATAAAGTTCCGGCGAACGCAGCAACAATTCGAAAAGAACTAGAGGGCATTATCCAGCTGATCCGATTCCCGACAATGTCCGCGGACGAATTCTCTTGCGGACCTGCAACCGAAGAGGTCCTCACCGCTGAGGTTGGAACCTCTTTTTGCCGCAAAGCGTATGTTCAACAGTGGACCTTTAGGAGAAGGTTGAGCTGTTCAAATGGTTCCTATCTCGCACTCCCCAGAAACTCTTCCCGGACACGCCGAGGTACAGCGTCACCGGCTACGTCTGCGAGCGCTTCGAGTGCAAGTAAAATAATTTACGCGTTTATCGGCGCCAAGTGGACCGCAACGTACTTGCTCCCTTTTTGCAGAGGCTTGAGAAGTTAGAACGTTTACAGAAATTATCTCGGGTCGTGTCTGGCTATGTCACCATCACAAGAGGCGGGCTGAGCCTGGGGCTAGGGTGACTAAAAGTGACAAGGGGACGGGACAAGGACAAAGAACGGCAAAAATCATTGTGAGGTAATTTCAGGACGCTCCCTTACGACGATGACGACGGCGTCGTGCAAGCCGTAGACCTCCAAACCGATCGTTCCATTAGAGTGACCGGGTTCGGCATCTACGGACAGTCGAGCCACTGCTTTGGTTATGGCAGGCAAAGGAACTACACAGTAAGTTCGTCTCGAAAAGGTAGTCCCGAAAGATTCAAGCAGCTGAACAACCTCATTCAATACTCTTTTACCTGCAAGATAACGAGGAAAGTTACCTTACTGAGGCAGGGGCGTAGTCAGCCAAAAATTTCGAGGGGGGTTAAGGGGGACACTTAACTATTTTTTTCGGCGTCGGTCTTCAGCCGACGCCGAAACAATACCTTGGTCTTCCCTTAGGCAGTTTCGGACAATGGCGGATTTGGCCCTCTTAATGTTCAAAACCCGTGATCTAAGAGCGATTTCGCATGAAATAGCCCGCCGCAGGCGCCGCCAGCAAGGATTTTGAGTTAAACAGGAAACCTGAAAAAGAAAATTTGACACTCCCTTGAGGCTACACGCTGTTCTAAGGGTCTTAAGAGTACTCTAGCCCGCCGTAGGCGCAGCCAGTGTGGTTTTCAAATCTTATTTGGCAAAATTCACTCGAAATTTTGACGCGTTAAAGGGGTTGCAAGGCGATTCTAATCTGTTTTAGCCTTGAAAAGCCCGCTGCAGGCGAAGCCAACGCTTTTAGGTAGAGCAAATTACAGGAATGCATTAAAAAACTACACTTTTCCTTTAATTGTCTGCAATTTCAAAAACGCCCTTACCCGTCATCCGGCCTTCGACGGGATGACTGGGGCGAGGGCCAGGGCCCAAGCCCCCCCCCCCTCCTCCCTCAGCTACGCGCCTGGTCTGAGGGCTGTACGAGCTTGTGCATGTGGGTTACGCATTACAGATTAGGGCAAAGCTGTCGCTGGATGTCGCAGTACTGGCGACGAAGGAAATCACTGGTTCTCTCAAAGAGTCTGAGGACATCCTTTTGGTGAACTTCGATAAAGCCGTTAAGGTATCGTTATGATGCCGCTGACGTACACAAAGTGTGCTCGAAGTTTAGCTGGACCCTGGCAAATACTACACAGCATCCGTAGCAGTCTCTGGCCTCAGCACGTCCTATGGTGTTCGTGGCGCCTCCACAAAAAACGTGGAGACAATGAAAGGGGACGTTGCCTTCAGTTTTAAGGAGCCGAGCATGCCCTCCTCAAGAAATTGTGCCCGAGAAGGCCAGATTCCGCAAATTTTGTTCCGCATTTGACGCTGTGCATTCACTGCTTTACTGCAACTGCAGCGCCATAAGCTACACATTTGCTTCGGACTGTTTTACACGTATTTTGCGTTGCATAAACTGCTTCGAGGATATCTAGAACGATACTGTTTTCATGTGTGAAGCTTTTACTTAGCGGCAAATCTTGGCCACAGACGCCGGTTTTGAAGAACGGAGACCCCGTATGCGTCCGAAATAAAAACTAGTGTTCGGCACGACCCTCCCACCTAACCCGTCCACCGACTTGCCCCCCCCCCCGCCCATCCCACCAGCCGACCCGAACACCCAACCCTACCTGTCCCCCCCCCCAACCCGGCCACCCGACAAAGTCGGCAGGTCGGCTCGGCTCGGCTCCCAGCAGGCCCCCGATCCGGACGGATATCCGGCAGTGGGTCATTTGGGAAACTCCGGAGGGTTTATTAGGTAAATGACGGTACGACGGCCTACCCATATTTCTTCATCACGCTAACTCGTTCACTGCAAACAGTGCAAACAAACAGACACACCGTTGAGACCGTCGTGAAAACTGGCAGCCAGCGTCGTTATCCGAAAGTGATAAGGGTTAACTACGCGTTCGCCGATGTCCTTAAGAGTGACTAGCCCGCCGCATTGTGCGGACAACAATAAAGTGCGTTCGTCATGGATTTTAAAAGCGTTAAATCGATTCGGCCGCTCGCCGTTCTCCAACCATTCTCTACGGCTAGTGCCTCGGACCATGCCTGTGGAGATGAAGTGTCGGAAACTCGGCATGATGTTCCCGCGAAATCGTCTCAAAAGCCCTGCCAGAACTGCGAATGCAACTGCCATGACTCACCTGCCGCGTCCACTTCAGAGGAGAAAAGTACACTTACGGTGGAAGATGTCGCTGTCGTGACGGAAGAGTCCTCTGAGGACCCCGTCAAGATTCGCATAGAGACCGCTCGCGAAACTGACGGGCCGATCGTACACAAGCCAGTGACGATCAACGTGAAAATAAGTAAGTGCAAATTCATGGTCGGGGAACACAACTTTCGTCACTCCTTTCGTAGCATAAAGACGTAGTTGCCGGAAATATGGCCCTTTCAGAGGGGCCGTACGAACGACGTACGTCCAAACTTAGACCCGTACGGGAAGCCTTACTTACTCGAAGTGGTCCATAAATGGGTCCATACGGCTTTGCAGGCTAAAACGATGTCCGAACACTGTGTACTGAGGCATATTTAGGGCAATTCCAACGTAAACGAGGCAAGAACCTGGAGGAAAACTAATGTTCACAGCAGAATTTTGCGCCAAGGCCTTATTGTTTCGAAGCTGAGCGATGCTAAAGGCCTTGACAAAGTCAGTACGGCTGCATTGCCGTAAGTACGGCAGTTTTACGGCTTTCAGTTCCATGTAAAGCCCGTGAAAACAGCCGTGTGGGGTACGATACTGATCAGTAATAGAGATCGGGGTGCAGCATCCGTTTCGTAAAGCGATACTGATCAGTCCCACCCGGACCGTTGCCGCATCCGTAGTGACCTACCTGTACGGTACTGCAGTACCGTGTTATTCTCAGTACGGTACGGTACGGACTGCGATACGGTATGGCACTCAGTACGCTCGTACTCGTCGCAATATTCCAGGAAACCGAAGCCGTACTGTACTGTTGTAATGGGCTCCCAACTGTACCGTACTGCCGTACCGACAGTACGGTATAGTACGGGCTAAAATACAGTACGGGGTGTCGATCTTTAGTACAAATACGGGTACGAGTACGTCCCGATCTCTAGTCTGTACTGTACGGCGGTACGGCCCCTACAGCATTACGGCCCCCATCTATAGTACTTATAACACTGCGGTCAAAGATGAGTCCATGAATTCCATGAAGTACAATATTCTCTTAATAAGCACTTTACCTAAATTCCTTCATCGTGCCCAAGCCTGCAGCTACCGATTTAGTCAACAACTGCCACCTGGCGCGGTTCAAATGCGGATGCATGTGCTGCCAAATGAACGTTCTGGTAGGTCCTAACCTTGAGGCATCTGCGTGCTAACCGCAGCCTTCCTTAGCGAGGCACCTTTACGATCTCGGTCCTCGGCATACTTACGGGTCTCTTCTGGGTCGTCCTTTCGTCGTTGGTCCGCGACTACATGCTTCTGGCGGCTGCCCTTGTCTGCATTGTTCTTCACGTCGAGCTTCTCTACGCTCATATCAGGCGACGTGTTTCGCTCTACTTAGCCTACGTGTACATAAACGTAAGCTTAAACTCAAAGGAAGCAACACCATTTATTTGTTTTATTTTTTATCTTGAATTTTTAAATTAATTTTTAAATTATTATTTTATTATTATTTTTAATTAGAATTAAATTTATTTCATCATACGCACATTCTTAGTCGGTCATCGCGGTACTCCTCGTCTTCGTCTTAATATTCCTCCTTATTGCCATCGTGAAAATGCCGGAATTCTGGCAAAACTACGTTGCGGAATCCGCGGCGACATCGATGGATATGGTTTCTGTCGTTGTCTCGACGTCAGACGTGGACCTGTCGTTCGGTAGGGAACTGACCGTTTGATTTCAAATTGCGCTGACACACTTGGTGATTTTAGTGGCGAGAATTTTGACCGCCCTGATGCTGCTCTTCGCCTTCTTTACAGAAGTCTTCACCGTATGGTTCGCATGGGTGATTTGGCAAACCGTTCGATGCATACGCAAGAAGCTGCAGGACCAGGAAGGCCGAAATGTCGCGTTTACCGTCGTTTAACGTGCCTTACCCAAATAAAGCAGTCCGCAACGAAAGTGTAAAACGCGCCGGAGACAGGGGTATCGTCCGGATGTGGTCGGGCCTGTTCGGAACGGGGAGACCGGACCTGGACGCACGGATTATGCCCTCTATTAAGCTCAGCACACATGAGTGCCAACGTGCGTACTAAATGGTACCGTAAAGTGCCCACCAGGCGGTGCCGCCACCGCCTGGTGGGTAGGCCTTTAATTGTATAGAAATGGTCCTAAGGCTTGTCAGCGTCCTTAGTGTGTTAAGAGTACCAATGCGATGGAACGCAGAGATGGCACAGGGACCCTGTTCCGAACCCGTACCCGTGGTGGACGAAAATTTGCCATGTCGCATACACTAACACGGCATAAAGCACGGCCCATAATGCGGCTTGGCCCGTATAATACGGCTTTTTTCGAGGCCGTGCCGTACCGTATTATTCGGGTACGGTTAGGGGTTTGGCCCATAACTTGGTACGGGCGCCGATCTCTAGTGGAACGGGAGGCAAGGGACCACTTACTATTCGCTGGTACCGCTTAAGGCGGGCCGAGGAAAACCAGTTTTTATGGACAGCCGGTTCGGGGACAGCTGAGCCTTTCCAAGAATATTTAATTCTTGAGGATACGGTTTTGAAAGCCTAAACAACTACTAGTGGCTCCGAGTTCTTTCGGTCCCTGCATATATTTTACTGCGACTGCTTGGTTGTTGGCGTTGCTAAGCTTGGGCGGAGGCTGAATAACAAACGTCGGGACCGAATTAGTAGTTTTGATTTTCGCATTCGCATCGTAGACTATGGTCCTTTTCGCGTGTAGCCGTTGATCGCCGGTTAAACACGTCGACAAACGCACACGTCGGCGGTTATCTCCGCGAATTATTCACGGAACTAACCGAGTTTTCACGCTCGCCAGCGGGCGTCGAGCGCCTTCTCGTCGGCGTAATCTCCTCGCCATCGGACGTGTCAAGGTCGGCGTGGCGCATTTCGATTCCGCCTCGCCATTCGCCACGCGTTCCAACGCCGCATTGCGCCGAAGGTTATGCATTGCATCGCGACGTTATTCGCTTAATCGTTCTGTGAGTTTACTAGTTGGCATTTCCGTTAAATAGTTTTTTTGCCTTGCCAGCCTTTAGGCAGCTGAGAAGTATTTTTGACAGCATTTCCGTTTCCACTGGTTCCACGTATGTCCGATAGTTACTCGACAACTGTGACCACACCTACCATGAATTAGTCCGGCTTCGGAGTCCGGGGGTTTTAGACCCGAGCCATTGTATCCGTTCGTACCAAAACCTTGAGGGGACTTCACTGAGCCTGTGACGCTTGGCTAATTTTTATGTCTCGTATGGGTAATGAACCGTCAAGCCATACTAAAAGACGACCGACAATGGACTGTTCAGTGCTTCTCTTGTCTGGCCAGACGGTACGGAACGTCTAGAACGGGCGATTTGAGAATGTATCGAAACGGAAACGGAAAAAATAGCTTAGCGGTAGAACGGAACGGGAACGCAAAATCGTCTCTGTGCCTATATGGAACCGCTTATCCTTGTGGACTATGCGGCCCGTTCGGAAGCAGCTTATCCTGGACTAGAGCTGAGAGAATCCTACACTTGCCTTCGGAGTGCCTTTGAATCGTTTGAATGTCTTTCGAAGAAACCACGCCTTTTTGCGGATGATATGCCTTGATCGCTTGCTTAGTACTCCTTGCACCCTTGTATCCTTGCACTACTGTTATATTAGTATGTCGAGCATTCCCTTTAGCTATCGTGAATCCGCTATGACCACTGCACCGACTGTCGTAAAGCGCGTCAAGGCCACGATCGAGTCAATCGAAGGCTGCCCGGATCTGAAGGTGATCCGACCAAAGGCGTTCCCCGATGACCGCGGCTTCTTCTGCGAGAGCTACAACAAGGATGAGTGGGCGCGTGAGCTCGACTTCCACGAGGAGTTTAAGCAGGTATGTTAAGTCTCGTCGCAGGGTCGAATGCGATACGAACTTTGAACGCTTATCGGATGGCACGAACCTAAGCGCAACGTAGACAAGCATGAGTTCAAGCAGCAAGGCTTAAGCATGAGATTAAGTTTAAGTTATATTCTACGCCAAAGTCTTTGGCCTAAACCAAAGCTTAAATCCGAGCCTTCACGAAGAGCCCCCCCCCCCCTTAAACGTTGGGCTTACGCTTAGGCTGGGGCCTAAATACCTTCTAGGCCTAAGCCATAGCGCCTAGGGCTAAGCACGGCTTAAGCTTAAGCACCTCAGCCCATTCATTTTGACAAAATTTTGCGACCAACCTTGACGTTTTTAGGACAATCATTCCTTCTCGAAGTTCGGCGTCCTTCGTGGACTCCACGTGCAGCCGAGCATGGGAAAGCTCGTCTCCGTGGTAAGCGGCAAGATCTTCGACGTCGCTGTGGACATTCGCGAGGGTTCGCCCACCTTCGGCAAGTGGTACAGCGTCGAGCTGGACGCCGAGTCGAAGACCATGTTCTGGCTGCCGCCCGGGTTCCTCCATGGGTTCCAGGTAAAATCCGACGTCTGTGGTGGGCCTGTATTTATAACAAAAACATTTGAAATTAATTATGCCACAATTAAATAATAAATTTTAGACCGCTGAAAGTGCGAAACTTTAAGCTGAAATTAATCAATTGACCTTTATTAATTGTTTATTTTAATTTTTAATTACTGAAAATTATTAATAAATTAACAAAATTAATAAAATAAACTTAATTAGTAAATTACTTTAACATGAAATGTAAAAAATTCGTGATTTTCCTTCCAGTGCCTCTCGCCGGAAGGCGCCCACGTGGTGTACAAGTGCTCGGCGACGTACGACCCGAAGGCGGAGTATGGCGTCGACCCATTCGACAAGGAGATCGGCGTCGAATGGCCCATCACCGACCCGGAGAAGATCATCGTCAGCGATCGCGATCGCGAGCATAAGGGCCTGAAGGATTCGCCGAAGCAGCCGCTGAAGTGAATAATCACTGAAATTTTATTTTCAAGAAACTCTGTTGATACTTCTCTACTGCTTACTGTTGACCGGATAAATTAGCTAAGAAAATCTTAAAACGAGGCCTAAATGTTCGAGAAAGTAGTGTAGTGATTTTGGTCGGTTTAAGTATTTGGCGTCTTCCACCAAATCGGATTCTACCTTTTCGTTAAGTAGTGATATTAGAGCACTTGAACCTAAGGATAAACAGTCGCATGTTGCCGCGAAAGCGGTTTTCGGCCCTCGGATGTGACCGGGCCCCGAGCCAAGCCTAGGGTAGGCCGTCAGGTTCGGTTAGGACTCCACACTGACAGATTTGTAAAAGCCATTCGTTTTGCCCGAATAAGCCGAAAAGTAGCTCTGGTGCGCCCGCAGCAGAATGTTTTAGGTAAAAAAGATCTGAAAATTATTGAACCCGCCAAAAACTTCAAAAATTCACCATCTATAAAACTACAAAAGGTGGGTCCTATTTATTTTTCGGCTCGTTGCTTGCTCTTTGCTATTTTATGGGCCTCTAGGCCCGGCGAGATCCCCATCTTTATGCCCCTAACATGAATCGCAGAGTGCGAGAGTCCACGTAAGTCCATACAGCGGAGTAACGTGCGGCAGGCCATGTGGACCTCATTATCGGGCTCATTAGTGCGGGATTATCCGCGCGCTTTAACGGACTACCGGTGCTTCACGGTGAGAAGGTGCTTCCCTCCGACCACTTGCATGGTTTCCCACTCGGGGATTCCGCCTATCTAACGTTTACTTTGTTCTTCATGGAAGAGATCGTCCCTTTCTCGCTGCATTAGTAGTGTAATTAACGCCAATTTGCTGAGGTTTATTTACGCGTGAACAAAGTAAGACTAGACTTTTGCGCATTATGCCAGCTCTACGTGTCTTCGCTTTGCGCTTCGCACTACCCAACCAATAATACTCGCTCTCGTGTCTGCTCACGAACAGTTTTTTGCTTGCTGATCCCTCATAAGTGGGAAAGACGAGGAATCGCGGAGGAGTAAGAAGTCAGGCCGCCATAGTTGCATCATTGGCGTTCACACAGCGTTTGTCTCCCGAGTCGCGAGCGATAAGAGGTGATTCCCGAGTGACGTTGAAAATGATTCTGCCTTGACGCAACTATGATCTCATGATGAGCCGTTGACGGTGGGAAGCTTCGTATGAGACGCTAGCAGAAAACGGAAATACGACGCTTTTTCGGCTCTCGCAAAGCGCGCGACGAAAAATTTGCGATCCCCCCTCCCCCCCCCCCGAGCCCCCCTCAGCCGAAATATGGCAAAGGGGCTGTCCAGAAATTATGTTAGCACTACATGGGGGAGGGGGGGGGGTCAGCAATTTGTGAACAATTGTTAACAAGGGCGGGGGGGGGGGGGTCAAGGGGTGGTTAACGTTAACAGCAGGCGGTGGAAAAAATGCCCGCCGCAGGCACCGACAATTTTCGCTTAGCATGAGCTATTATAACCCTAAAATTTCGTTGGTATCGCCTCCGGCGGGCCATTTTATGACCTTTCCCTGCTTCCAATTTTCATTCACTCATGCTGGCAAACGCAGTCCGTTGAAATTCCGGAATTCACACTAGGTAAAATGACGTAAAAATTTTTTGTTATGCTAACGAGGGGGAGGGGGGGGGGTCCAAAAAGTGCTTTGTTAGCATTACATAATTTCTGGACAGACCCAAACCCCTCCTCTCCCCCCGGAGACCGTTTCTTTCCCCTCCCCCCATGCCCGATTTCTGATGAGATTCCTGCAAAATAACATGGAATGTCCCCCTGTACGTTGCGCAGCCAAATGAGTCATCGTGTACGGCCAGACGTAGTTGCCGCCACATCAAACTATTAACGACCCACAATGGCTTGTGGGCGATAAGCACTTTCGTACTCAGCGGTAAATGGCTGCCTACAAGTCAACCGAGAGGTTGCGTCGTGTTTGACGTAGTGACTCATGCAGTGTTTGGCCACCTTGCCTTGAAATCCCTTAAAGATGCCACTAGGATAAGCGAAAACCGTGTGCGCCATATTAAGTGGCCTAGCTCCCTTTATAGCGTTTAACACTGTCGCGACCGGGACTGCGCCCTTAGTTTCAAACCGAAAACTTTCGGTCATTTTTGCCGATGCGTTCCCGAAGCGAAGGCAGAACGCGACCACGACATCCGGAAACGCGACCATTTTCACGTAGGGAAAGTTTTGTCTTAGTGAAAATACGTAAAGGTTAGGTCATAAAGTCCGTTGGCTGCACCGTGAATCTCCGCTAGACGGTATTATCTTCTTCCCCAGGGGTCTCAGGACCGAAGGCGAGTTGTCAGGTCTAGTAAAGAACGGCCGCTAACTTTCGATGTTCGCCTGCTTGTTTCGGTCGGATCGAAGAGGCCCTTCAGAGGACACATCCGTATTTATGTTTTGACGACCAAGTGGCCACCCCGTGTTCGGAAGAATTCAAAATGGGTCCTCAAATTGGGTCAAAATGGTCTCCAAATGGCTACAATAGCGTTAGAACAGCAGGTTCAGAGTAGCTATCCCAGCGTAGCCCTAAACGTTCACCAAGTTTTTCATCATGTTTTGGTAGTCTTTTAAGGGACCGTGCAGAAATTTTGTAATCAGTACATCGCCCTTTTTTACCACTTCCTTCCTCCCCCCCCTCCACTGGGTGTAATCAATTTTTGCACTGAATTCCCCGGAGGTCCGACCCCCTCCCTCCCTCCTGTAATGATTACATATTTCTGGACGCTCCCTAAGGCAGGCATGGAGGCGGTGCGAGTACTAGACACAATACCCCAAAAATGGCATTTTACTGCTTATAGGTAACTGAATTGAAATTTACTGAATCGAAGTTCACTGATTTAATTTTGCTGAATCGAAGTGGACTGAATCGAAGTTTACCTAGGTAATCAATTATACTCAATCGAAGTTTACGAATCGAAACTTGCCGAATTAAGTCTACTGAATCGATACTGAATTAATTCTACTGAATCGAAGTTTACTTAGGTAATTAATTTACTGAATCAAAGTTTACTTAGGTAATTAATTTACTGAATCGAAGTTTACTTAGGTAATTAATTTACTGAATCGAAGCTTGCTAAATTAATTTTACTGAATCGAAGTTTACTCAGGTAATTAATTTACTGTATCGAAGTTTAATGAATCGAAGCTAACTGAATTAATTTTACTGAATCGAAGGTTACTGATTCGAAGTTTACTGAATCGACGTGTTACCTTTTATGGACGGCAGCGTTGCAGCAGTTCATGTCCTTCTTTCGTCCCCTGTCGTTTCAACTGACTTTTTTTTCACTTACGTCTTGCAGTGCCAGTCCGTTTTTTGATGCGTACCGATGCACGACGGATTATTTTGGCGGCCATTGACGTCCTTGGATACCCTGGTTTATTGTCCCATGTTGCACGTGCAATGTCACTGTTCTTACGCTCGCTCTACTGGGATGCTGTTTGCAAAACCGTCGTCGGTCCATACAAAGTATGTAAAATATGTCATGTAAACACCGACGCATCTGGGCTTGTTCAGCTGTTTGTTCGTTGTTTTCCCCGGGGCATCACTACGTTTTCAGTCGTTGCGAAACGGACCATCCGACGGGTCATGGTCTTCGGGCGTTGGTTCCTGGTCGCCCTGGAACACTAACCCACCGCGCCTGTAGCACAGCCAAAGAATCCATTCAGTCAACTTCCTTTTCGAATGGTCCAACTGTATATCGCTCATTTTTGCATGAAGACTCGGGTCTGTAAAGTCTGCAAAGAACTTTCACTATTGCGAAAGGTGTGACTGTCTGCCTCATGACACTGTTCGTTGGGACCCAAAAAATCGGTCCCTATCCTTGAAACTCGGGCCCGAGCGTCCGTAGCATGGTCAGGCAATCTAGTCAGTCAACTTCTTCTTCGAATTGGTCCAAGAGCGTATCGCTCATTGTTTGCCCTTTGAGACGCATTGAACTTTGACGACAAGTCACCGATTAAGTCCAAGATCGCATAATGCCCGCCCGAATGGAATTTCCAAAGCCTTTTCCCTCGAAAAATCAGTCAGGCGCCGGTGAATCATCGGCATTGCATCGCTTTCGTGTTTGGGCTTTTCCGAGCGCTAAGAGACGGAAAACGTGACGCACCTTCACATTCTGTTTGTATTTGCCTTTCTCCTCGTATTGCCCCACTGGCTCACGCGCTAAGAATGCCTCGGCGTGGAAATTGAACCTGGCGAGCGTTCGTTGTTTTTTTCTGATTTCCTGATGGAGCTATCGGGCAATGACGCCTTCGCGCACTCGATTCGTCGTGGTTCCTGGGCCTTCTGTCTCGAGCCGGTCAAGAGGTTCAAGCGTGCGTCTTTAATCCCCCTGCTTAAAGTCAGGATCCCCTCTCGGTCTCCTTAAGCATGGTCCCATAGCACGCTCTTCAGCTCCCAAATTCTCAATTTTTGTCCGACCGTTACGAAGCATGGCAATGAGGCAATCTCAGGACAATGAAAAGAGC
>JNEY01000898.1:33369-45450 GCA_020875895.1 Aphelenchus avenae
CACCGGAAATCATCGTGAACGGCTTCAGCAGACGTTTTTAGGAGGTTTCCGAAAGTTTCAGCCCAATCGGACGAGTATGGGCTGCCCCAGACCGATTGGCGCTACTATCACATGACTTGTGCGGGTTTGTTGGCTGTCATGTACTAAATTTCCGTAATTTTGGGTCCTCGCGTACCTTTTTTTGTTAATTTACTGAAAGCAACGTCTAATAATTGCTTTGGAATCGATACCGAGGCCCAAAAATGCGATAGAACCGATTTACGAGCCAAAAAAAGTGTCGCCGAAAAGTGTGGACTGCGGCTTTTTTTCAAAAAATTTTGAATTGTGGCTTTCAGCTTCAGTCACAGTTTCAGCCGCAGTTTCGGCGCCACTCGAGTTGATTGTGAACAGGTGTGACTGGCGCTGAAAGTGTGGCTTCAGCCGCACTTTCAGCGCCAGCCACACTTTCAGCGACACTGTGTTCACAATCAACTCAAAACTGCGGCTGAAACTGCGGCAGTCGGTGATTGTGAACGCAGCTTTACCTTATTTTTCCAGTACTCGATCCCTGGTACAGTGACCCGACGGAAAATTTACCTCTTAAAGCTTCGCATCGGTCACTACGCGAACCAGCAAAATTGTAGATCCCTCTGTTTGTGAGCCCTGGAGCACTCGCTCCAATATTGAAGTCGCTAGGCTCAAACAGGACCCCGAAAATGGGAAACACCTAGTCGAATTCTCTTACTGATGGACCTTCGCTCCAATAACTTTCATGTTCAAAGTTCCGAATGTTTAATTTTAAAAGAAGCATCTTAAGCGATGTTTCGGGTTATGTCAAAAACATGGATAACATTCATGACAAGAACTTCGTTTCTTTATTATCTTACTAAAAATTGGCGCCTGTACCTCGGGGACCGCACTCCACCCTAAATATTTTCGGCTATTTATGTGAGTTACACCGAACATAGCATTAACCTTATCAAGGTTCAACTTCTGATCCCAAACAGCAGTTCACAACAGCAACAACACCAACACACTTCCCAGACATGACAAAGATTATTCTACTGTGCCTTCTACTGGTAGCCGTCGTTTTCCACCGACACCGCTCCAGCTGCAGTCAACACGACTGTAAGCAGGAACTACAAAACATAAAAACGTCTCTTCCAACGCGTTTAGGATGCTGGGGAATTCCCTGGAATGCGTGTCAAGAGGGCTCCATGCCGAAAGCTCCCCGGCTGCCTCCAGTTCATGTGCGATCGTTGCTGCGGCACGTGCAGCGGCATCGGATGCGTCCCGTTCATGTGCAGCCGCTGTTGCGCACGAGCAGTTTTGCGTCGACCGGAAGTCACGCTCTAACGCAATGTTAAGCACTTGTGTCGCTCTTGTACAATATCACAACCACGCATAAATCCGCAGCATAAAGCTCGTTTGAGAGTTCGAAAGAATTAGGTATAAACGCGCCCGCGCCAATCCTGTGTAACATAGGTAGAGTAGAGCTTGTTATCCGTGCCATGCGTGCCGTGTTCCGTGCCGTCCTGAGAACGGAATGGCCCGGCACGGCAGAAGGGGTCAGAACGGGTCGATTTCCGGTCCGTCCTAGCACGGGACGGATCACGGGAACGGCATCGACCCAGGACGGCGCCGTTTTCCGTGCCGTCCTGGTACCCGAAATCGTGGGGATTTTATGCAAAAATCGACCAAACTTGAGCACGTTCGGTCAAAAATTCCAAGAACACCGCCAACAGTGACGATTTGTAGTGCCAGAGAGCGTCGCTCGAATTGCCTGCGCATTCCAAAACGTCACTCAAACATGCCACCTTTATGAATTTGTTCGAATTTTCTGATTTTTTGGCTCTTGGCGAAAAAGCCATGCCACGGGGCCGCTGACCGTTCTGCTCCGTCCTGGGTCGTTCCAGAACGGAACGGGGGACGGCACGGCGGGGTCACGACAAGCTATACCACATTGGTCCGGTAGGCGCGGGTAAGGGCTACAGTGCACGCTAGTGTTCGGAACTCGTTCCCGTTCCCCGTTTTTCACGGGCACGGGGAACGGCACGGGGGAGGGGGAGTCATCACGGGAACGGGGAGCTAAAAAACGACGCATGCGAGCAGTATGTAATTGGTGCGTACACAAACCAGACCGCTGAACCACCTGGATGCATTACCGGTGTTGCATGGGTCGGAACCCATATGTTTGATCGTCCCGATCCGCTGTTCAGAAGTTACCGAATAACGTACGCCGAGAGTAAATGGTGCCATTACTTCACAACGGAGACGGGAACGCGGATATCCAAGTAAGAGCAACGACGGGATCATCAGATCGTCCTGAACAGCAGGGTCCGAGCGAGAGAGGGAAGGGGGGGGGTCCCGGACCGGGTCCCGAGTACGAGATTACTGTCCGGCCATAGTCCTTCTGCCCGTCCCGATTTCGGGAAGTACTGGGAATTTTTGGGTGTAATTAGCCAAAAAGCGGTCAAAGCCCGTCCTTGATATTTGTGTGTGGCCCGCTAGCAATGTTTTTCTTTACTGATCTTGGGCCTTTGCTTGCTTAACCAAAGGGGGCCTGCGGGTCCGAGGCCGGGCCGGGTCCCAAGATCGACCATCCGGCAGCGGCCCAGGAGCCGACGCCGGGGCCTAGATATGCCCCCTCCCCCACATGGTTGGTCAGCCGCATGGGATCAGCGAACTATTTAGGAACTCTTCAATTGCCAACATATCGGTAATTTATCTTAACGAGTTCTTATGGGAAAACATACCGTCTTTTGTGTACCCGGAACTTGCATCACCATGGTAAGGTGACGCTTAAAATTTTTTCAAACACCGTTTCAGTGTCCCACTCAACCAATCTGTTGCGACGGCGTTACTACCGCGTTTCCAGCAGGACTACGCGAGACATCCGCCGCCCTACACAGTCATCGCCAATTTTGCAGCTCATGGTTTTTCTTACTTCCTCGACAGCGCCACTATGGAGAAGCGAGGGGTGCTTTATCGCGAAGGGAAACCTATGCTGAAGCTAGTGCGTTTCGAGTTAGATGCAGAGGAGTACCCGTACGCAAAACAGGCGTATCTTCGGTGTTTGCACGACGGTACAATATCGTTTTGAGTGCGCTCGTGTGCATTGCATCGATATTTTAGGTGCAGGAACGAATGAGCCGCAGGAGTTAGCGGTCACCGCCACTACGGTTACTAAGCAGGCGCTTTACGTCGTGTACACGAACCCGTATACTATGAGGCAGTCCATCTGCTCCTTTGGAATGGAACAGATCTCGACCGCTTTTGCAAGAGCCGAGCGTCCCTGCAACTACGTAAACGATGTACGATCAAAGAAACCCACCGTGTTTATGGTGATTCAGTCCGTATGTCTTGCGTACGAAGCGTACTTTCAAATTGACAAATGCACCTCCAATAATACTTCGCCTCACGTCTGGCCAACCATTCTTGGGAAGGAAATCGCACGGATGTAAGTCGAGGTACTTTCTACAGCGCTTAGTTCATTTATCTGCAGGGACCCAGGGGATTTCGATCTTGCGAGGAAACGCGTGGCTTACATCTTAAAGCCGTACGAGACTGGTTCATTATTATTTGTTTCATTTGAACGCAGCGTAAGTGCCTACAATGACGTCTATGTGACTCAGTTCGTATCACTAGGGGCTGTTCACAATGTTATTCTATTGGAATTTAGATGTGCATGTTTGTTCATTTGCGTATGCTGAGGTGGACAACCATTTGGTGTGATACGACGGACAGGAATGTCGAAAATAACCAGTACGTTCAACTAAAATAGCATTTTATAGGCTCCGATCCGACCAGACACGGATGTTTTACGACTCGCTTTTGTGATGCAACTGTTTTCGCGAGTTGACAGTATTATTATTCTTGAACAGGGCCTTACAGACGCGGCGATATTCCAATCAGTGTTACCGATGACCCGAAAATTTTCGAGATGAACTGAAGTGAACTAAAGGTCATAGTCAGTTCAGCTCAGTTCACAAAAAGTCACTGACTTTGGCAGTTCACCGAAACACTGCTTCCAACCAGCCGAGGTGCACTTTTTCTCACGCATTTATGCAGTTCGTACCGTGGCCAGTCTCAGAAAGGAAGTGTCCGGGAACAACGCGAGGCCCATAAAGAAATGTTGTCGTTTAAAAGTTGTTAGACGATGGATACTAGGTGTCAAAAACTAATTACAGTATATCAAAGCGTTTTAAATTTTTTGAATACGTTCCTCCTTAGGGATGCGGGAAGAAGACTTTGGTAGTGAGAAACCGGTGTGGTTTTCGGCTTCCCCTATCGTCGAACACTCGAAAAGTAATATTCTTATACTAGGATATGGACGTACTTAGTGAAAGCAGAAAGCTTGCGATAGTTCCCGCAGCTTTTCAAACCGTTTTAGGCATAAAAGCTTGTCTACTTCACACCAACAGCCTTTTACTTACGACAGCGGCCGAAATCTACTAATTTATGCTAGAAATCAAGAGGTAATCGTCTAGACGCATTTCTCGTGTCGTACGTTTCATTCGTTCCGGCTGAAACTGAAATATTCGCATCGTTGCAGATCCAGTACGTCGAGGTTAGCTGCCAAACCGCTTTCCCTACCTGCACTGATAAGATTTGGCAAACTGCATCCGGCTGTTATTGGTGTGCCCGGAACGACTCTGGATATGCTGTTTCGGGATACCGACCCGAGAAGTGCTTAGGTGGAATGCTCGTCTCGTTCGTTTGTCCACCCTACATTACCGAAGTAATTTCCTTCAAGTTATTTGCTGTTTTTTCCATTGACGCCTAATCGTTTCCTTTAGCTGACCAAAAACGGAACTCGCTTCCGAATAAGCGGAGTGAACTTTAATAGTTTCATGGTCAACGGCAGGGTCCCTTCAATCGGGCTCTCGTTAACCGCCTGCGGGCAAGTATGCTTACCGTCCGCGAATACAATGACCAGCGTGCAGTAGGTTCTTTGCGGGGAAATGCTCTGTCGTAATTTTCTTTTAGAATTAGCTGCACCGTTGCAAAAGACGAACCTTGCGATACCATAGTTGTTCGTGGAAATCTCCATCAGAAAACGCTTTCCGCTTACATGGACCACGCAAAGTATATGTCTAACTTAGGTCAGTACTGCACCGTCACCCAGCCCTAAATAACTAGTTTAAAAAATTAAAATGCGTAAAGCAACTATTGACCGCAAGGACCCTTTAAAATTTTCGTCTTATATACATACAGCTGCACTTCATGTATACATGTGGCTGATTACTCCGCTTACTCTTCTCTCGCAAACAGCGGCGACCCCACCCCCTCCCCTTACCCATATCAGCCACACACTAGTAAGGGAAGCTGGCTAAGGCTAATAGATTTAGCATTCACTGAAGGCGAAATTTACGATATGCACGCTCTCCGGATGCAAAGTTATTACTTGACCGATGGTGGACGGCGACCGGTGTACCTGCCGCGCAACGGTGAAATCACTTTGGCGCATACTATGGAGAGCTCCAAAGGGAACGTATTGTAAGAAATTTACTGTCAAGTAAGCAAGCGTTAACCTGCAGTAAAATCGAAAAAAGGTCACGTGCATTTGCGAGCTTCTTCTTGAGCCTTTTCGGAATTTCCACAAATCGAAGGACTACTGCTGACTACTTCTCTTTCTTTGGCTCGATCTATTAGCTAGTCATATGCCTTGCAGGCCGTAATTATGCACAATTGGAATCGCGTTGTTCTTCTGATTTTGGCTATTAAGAAGTCAGTATGCGAGGGCAGGACAGCAGTCGATTTAGATACATTTCCGCGGGTTCTTGTGCTGCGGTCCTAGTCATCGTGTTCCTGTTTGTCGGTTACATTAAGGTGGTTTAACGTTTGTGCAGAGCTCGGCCTTTTCCAGCTTGCTATGAAATTCTAGGTGCGTCAACAAAAAAGGCGACGTCAATGGGAAATTCCGCACAAGGAGGTTCTCAAGGAAGAGAAGATTGGACAGGGATCGTTTGGCGTCGTGTTTCGTGCATACCGCTACGGTAAGAATTTACTTAGAATGTTTAAATCAGGCAGCTTAATTGATCTTCTACATTTTTCTCCGAGGCTATGCGATTTTTATCAAAAGCCAAAAGATTACTCTAAATAGTGCTGGGCAGTAGCGGTTTTAATGATGAGCGCAATGGGAACTTGAGCAAGTAACGGTGTTTCTTCAGGATTTTCGACGTGTTTTGGCACGTGGGCAGAGCAGTCCTCTCCCCCACCAAAGCCGCCACTGTGGCTGGTATCAGTGCATGTTTAATTTTAGGTCCAGTGGCTTTGAAGGAGCTCTACCAATCCAAGCCGAGCGTCTCTCAGCACCGTGCATTCAGGAACGAGATTCGGCTTCTCAAATCCCTCAGACACACAAATGTGCTCGCACTACTAGGCGTCGTTACAAAGCCAAGACTGGCGATTTGTATTTTGTATTTTTATTTACGTGATCACGCACGTGACAAGGAAAAGTCAACATGGAATATTAACATGGATAGCTGTCATGGAAACAAAACGTCATAATGAAACGGTGATAGCAGTCATCTGAAAAGGTGATAGCAGTCATCTGAAAAGGAGAGATAGCAGTTATCTGACATGGAACGTAGTGTAAGGGCTTAAGTTAGTCCTGAGCAGAGCATTCTTGAAGCCTGAAACATTGCTGATTGTTACCAAGTCAGCCGGAAGCCTAGAGTACACGTTAATTGCACGAACGAAGAATGAAGAAGTGCGAGCCTGGGTTCGTGCCCTATGACGCTGTAGCATTGGTCTGTTTCCTCTAACCGAAAGATAGTACCTAACTGAACTGGTGCTGATTTTCACTTTACCAAGTAGGTGTTTATGAAGCATAACGAGGTCGCTAATTAGCCTTCGATATTCCAGAGTATGCATGCCTAGCATTTTGTAACGTTCAAGGAATGGAAGGTCTCGGAGAGCGGGGGAAGTTCTAGCCAAGATGAGCTTGGAAGCACGACGTTGAATGCGCTCTAATTCAAGGCTCAACACGGATGAGGTGGGATTAAAAACTGGTGAACAGTATTCAGCAATGGGCCTCACGTAAACATTGTACAATCGAGTCAGCAAAGTAGGATCTCGCGACTTGACCGCTTTCAGTAGACAAAATAGTCTCGAGAAAGCAGTAGAAACAGTGTGCTTTACATGATCATGAAACTTGAGGTCCTTAGAAACAAGAACTCCTAGGTCACGGACGGGTTCAGTGGTGGAAGGGATGGGCACATCATTGCAGAAGTAGGCCACCTTAGGGTTGTTGTGCCCTACTTGAAGAACAATACATTTGTTCTCAGCTAGGTCGAGTCCATTTAGCAAGCAGTAATTAGAGACATTGTTGAGGAAGCATTGGAGGAGAGGTTCGTTGTCGAGAGTTTCGTCGGGATTTGCAAAGGCCTTTAAGTCGTCGGCAAAGAGTACAGTTGTCACATCTTCTACATGACATTCTACCGAGATATCAGCAATGTAGAAGATGAAGAGAAGGGGGCCAGTGCAACAACCTGCAGGAACACCACTGAGGCAGGGGCGCTTTTCAGAAAGACAGTTGCCAATTTTGACAAGGAAAGTGCGATCCGTGAGGAATGATTTAAGCCAGTCAAGCGCTTTGAGGCAGACGTTGGATGCCGCAATTTTTGCAAGCAGGCGATTGATTGGGATAGAATCAAAGGCACGTCGAAAATCAACATATAGAATGTCTAGTGGATCACGAGAATCGATGGTAGTAGTCCATTGGTCATGGCATTCAATGAGCTGAGTGGTAGTAGACAACTTCTTACGAAAGCCATGCTGATTAGGAGGTAGGATTTTGGCCGTTTCCCAGTGGTTAAGGAGGATATTGGCTGTATGCTTCTCCAGTAGCCTGGCTAAGGAACAAGTTAGGGAGATGGGCCTGTAGTTACGATGGTCGGACTTGTCTCCTTTCTTTGGAATTGGAATCACATGGCTTTCTTTCCAAATGGCTGGGACAGATCCAGATTGGAGAGACATGTTGAACAGGAAATACACTGGATACGTGAGGGTAGCTGAGCATTGACGAAGTACAATGAAGGGCAGGTCATCCGGAGAGGTGTTGGCCTTGAAAGGAGAACCTTCAAGAAGCGCGAAGACATCTAACGGCGTGATGCTGAACGATCCAAGTTCGTCAGTGGCAGAGCTAAAATGCTGACTAATTATAGAGTCTGACGATGGTGTAGAGTTATAGCACGAGAGGAAATGCTCGGCAAAAAGTTCACATTTAGCGATATTTTCGGTGACGGTCATGCCATTGCAGTTTATTGCTGGAAGCTGAATGTTTTTGTTCTTAAGTTGAGCAGAAACATATCTGAAAATCCTGTACGGATTTTTAGCCAGGAGGAGTTTTTCTTTGTTTTGGATGTACTTAGTCATCAGTTTCGAAAGCTTCCTTGATACAGCATTAAACTTCGTGCGCACTGCAGGAAAAGAGAGGTCTTTCCAGAGAAGGGATCTGTACTCGTACAGCTTGCGAATGTACTGAGGCATTTCCTCTATCTTGAGCTTACGAGTACAGACCGGGATGAACATTGCAGTGGCATGGTGCATGATGGCGTAAAAGCGAGATACAGCGTCGTCAATATCGGGTGCTTGGGAAAAGACAGCGTTCCAGTCGGTATGCCAGAGAAATCGATTGAGACCGAGGAAGTCAGCACTGCGGTAGTCAACAAAGCGTTCACGGGCAGCGGAAGTGAGTGGCATGCTGAAAGTAAGCTTAACTGAGTTGTGATCAGAGGTCGAGAACGGCTCACAGACAATGCAGTCATTGAGCGAAGATTCTAAAAACGTGTCAGAAACCAGCACAAGATCAAGCAGGTTACTACCACGCGTTGGCTTGTTTACAATTTGTACTAGTTGGGATGCAGAGCAGAAGGTTTTAAATTCATTTTCAGCAGGGGAAATAGGCAGATCGGAATTTGAGAAAGCACCAGGCAAATTGAAGTCTCCAAGCACTATTTGTTCGTAACTGTTTGAAACGACCTCCGCTAGAGCGTCATTCAGGGCACTTACCTCATCGGCTGTGGCTGCAGGAGGGAGGTAGACTAGCGAGATGCGTACGCCGGATAAGGATACTTGATCGCAGATGTCGACGCAGAGGAAGTTGGCACTCTGGACTAGGCGACAGGAAACAGGTGCAGCAGAGAGGCAGTTTTGAATGAGGAGACAGACACCACCGCCAGGCTTGGATACTCTATCACATCTGAAAACTGAGTAATTCAGGCCACAGGTAAGCAATGAGTCAGGATATTTGTCAGATAACCATGTTTCGGAGACTGCTATTACATGGAATTTGTATGAAGACAGAACTAAAAACAAACTGCTAAGCTTATTACCTAAAGAGCGAGCATTAAAGTACAGCAAACGTATCTGAGTTTTGTCGGCTTCCGCTGCTAGTTTCCCTCGACGACGGCGCCGTTGCGGATCCAGCACTGCTTGCCCTGGGCGCGGCGTTTGCGGCATTCCTCGCGGAGCTGGAACTCAGCGTCGCGCTGCTCCTTGGTGAGGGACGGACGCACGTAGACTTCGGCGTACTGCGGATCATTGCGGAGATGACGGGAAGCGGAGAGCACAGCGCGCTGCATGGAGCGGGTCGCGAACACGACCTTGAGGAGACGCGGGCGCTCGTGGCTCGGCTTGCCCATGCGGTACGCAGCGACGATGCAGACCTCGGGAGGTGGCTGCGGCTGGGGCGGCGGTCGCTGGTCGGGTGGCTCCGCCGGTGGCTCGCCGGTCGGCAGCGGCGGCGGCTTGCACAGATCGATTAGCGCAAACACCGAGTTCTTCTCGTGAGCGTCCCGGACGACGCTAAGTGAGCCAGGACGTGCTTCGGGCAGACCGGAAATGACGATGCTGCGCTGCCTCTCGAGTTCCTGCGCAGAAGGAGCGGAATCGGAGACGGCCGGAGAGTTTACGGTCTGGAGCAGGAGAGTGACGACACCGCAGAGCAAATTTATCACGTGAACACCAGGGTCACTAGCATTCGCCGTGGTAAATTGCTGCGCAGCTTCCAGCGCAGACTGGACTTGCGTAAACAGCTGCGCAGGCGGAATAACGCTCTTTGAAGGCGACTGCAGCGAAGCGGCGGTCGAGTTGCGCTTGCGAGAGTCGGCGCGAAAGTTGCTGTTGGAAGTAGAGGGCACAGACATCTCGGGCTGGGGTCGGCCGGTCAGCGGTGTTTATTCCCCGCGAGAGGAGACACGACCGGTGCACACGGGCGTAGCCGAGTGAAGTGCCAGGTGTCACGGACAGCGATTGTCACGGACTGGTGCTATGCCAGCCTGTATCATCAGATTCACGTGGCCGGCTACGTGTACGATGCACGCACGATACTATGCTTCTCCAGGCTAGTCGCCGAAGGCATGAACTACCTCCACTCGAAAGACGTCATCCACCGGTGTGGATTTTTCACATGGCACGAGGCAAACGTTTGTTTAAGGGACTTAAAATCGGGAAACGTCCTATTGACAGAAGCAAACGGTACAACTCTCAAGATCTGCGATTTCGGCCTTTCCACCGTCAAGCTTCCGAGGAACGGAAAACCACACCGCCCAGTTGGGTCACTTCTCTGGATGTTACTCCCGATGGAGTATGTTCCATTCCGGTTTTGTAAGCTATCTTTAAGGCGCCTGAAATTATCAACAAATCGCTCTCCAACAATATGCCGGTGTATTCCGAAAGATCGGATGCTTACGCGTACGGAATTTACATATACGAACTGCTGACGTTCAAGCTACCTTATGTCGGCCGCTATGACCGCGACCAGATAACCTATCTAGTGGGAAAGGGCATATTGCGGCCCGACACGTCTTTATTGGACAACGTCCGATATCCTGTGCTGGCGGAAATAGCGTTGCAGTGTATCGCCTACCGGTCCAACGAGCGTCCGACCTTCGAGAAGGTACAATTTGGTTACTTAATGCCCCAAGGGAACTAACGTCGGAGACCGTCAGCCGTCGAAGCTTGTTTCAGTATCGAAAAAGTGCATCCCACGTTCAAGCAAGTTCCTTCAGATATGCTCACTTCTCAACGACCAACCGTCGGAGCGCGGACCGGCGTCTTCCCACAACCTGGCGATTACAACATCATGTGGCAGCATCTATGTGACAGTGCCTCAAACCGAGAAGTGACCATATCCATAAAACATCGTGGACCCTTCCAGTTTGTGCGGAAGAAGAGCATGGAATGGTGGCAGTCTTAAAAAGACTAAGTCTCCCTTGAGAAGGGACGGCTAGAAGGATGGCTACTTTGCATTGTTTCCCGTCGCCAGTATGCCATGCCAGTATGCCAGTATGGCCAGTATGCTTTAGGTTAATCGCACAATTAACCGAACACCGAACATGTTCGGAAGCCCGGACAGTTCGGACGACCGAACCTGTACGGACAGTTCAAAATGTCTCACGCATGAATGTTCGGACTCCACTTCCGAACGTTCCGAACACCGTTTCCCTGCTTGGTTGACCAAACAAATGTTCCGGCCCCCTATTTGTAGCACAAAGCGTAGAACATGTTCGATCATATTGTTCGGACGAAAATTCGAACATGTTTGAACTGCTTCCGAACGTTCCGAACACCGTTCCGAACAATATTTTTGCCCGGAAGTCCTGTGTTCGGCACGACTGGACGCACTTGCCTACGGAACACACGTCCGTACACGTTCCGATAGCCGAACAAAGGAAATTTCGGGAAGTTTTGTTCGGAAGATGTTCGGAACTATTTGTCGTTAGCATCCGAACAGGAATGTTCGGATGAGCGGTGTGACCGAACATGTTCGGAAGTGTTTAGAAGAATCGTGAGATAGCTTCCGAACAACTGCTTCCTAACTTGTTCGTGGAAGCAGTTGTTCGGTTAATTGTGCGACGAGCCTTAGAGATCGGCGCTGCGACCTCGTGCCGTAACCCGTACCCGTGCTGGAGAAAAATCTGCCGTGTCGCATGCACTAACACGGCATAAAATGCGGCCCGTAATACGGCATGGCCCGTGTAGTACGGCTTTTTTCGAGGCCGTGCCGTTTTGCCGTACAGGGCCGTATGCAGGATTTCAGGATAGGGGGGGTGGAGGTCGGGGGGACGAGGGGGGGGGGGGGTTAGACCGTAA
>JNEY01000899.1:0-13255 GCA_020875895.1 Aphelenchus avenae
GGGGTCGAGCGGCTGTTCACAACTGTTAACGAGGGGGAGGGAGGGGGTCAAAAAGTGCTTTGTTGGTTAACATAATTTCTGGACGTTCCCTTATTTGTCGTGCAAATCATCACAGGTTTGCCAGAACGAAGCGTTCTGGGCAATGTCGAGATAAAGCTCAACCAAAAAGTGTTCTATGAGGAGGCTCTTTATACTTAGCATAGCAAACAACCTGCTGTGCACGACAAGCGCATGAGCCAGCGCACGTCGCTGTTCATTGTCATCGAGAATCCTGGTTTCATTCAGCAGGTCGAACCTTTTCCGCGGCCGTTATTCCTCCGTGCTGGGCAATCTCAGTCGTTCTAAAACAGTTGCCCTTTACGTATTCCGTCCAAGGACAAGGGCCGTCACTTGGTTAGCACCGATAAGAAGCATCCAAAAAACGGGTTACGCCTTGCGTCGCCCTGGTAAAATGCGCAGCTGTTATACTATAAAAGAACACACACTCGGGAAAACGGCGGAAAACATAACTCTGGTGTACATGAGAGTAAAACCTGCTGTCGTGAAACACAATGTCGTACGTCCTCGAAACATATCGCCGAAGCCGATAAGAAACAACTGCCTCAGCGCCAATATTCATTGGCAGTAATAATAAGCAAAATAAGTACTGACCCCCGTGCACTGGCCCCGGGAAATCAAGTACCCCAACCAGAATGAAAGCCCACGAACACCACCTGGCTACGGTACTTTTCGGTAGAATTTGAAAAGGATCGTACTATTTAAGCAATTGTCCACCACCGTTAAAAACAAGACACTCGCAAATGTCCAGTGCTCCACGGCTTTAAGCGGATCCCCCCCCCCCCTTTGGTGCTTAGAGGTGGGTGCCACCTGGGCGCAGCAAAACTTTGGCTTGTCAAGAAAACATCTTTTCTCGACGTTTTGGAGCACGAGGATAATGATGCAGTAGACTTTCGTAACAGTGACTTTTTATTTTTCATATCATTGTAAGAGAACCAAAGAGGGGATCTTCAGTTGTTTAGACGGATGGAAGCGCGGCTTAACCAAATTGCCTTTAAGCCGTTTCACAGCTTCTTTAATTTAACGTCTTCCAGCGGCTACAGCCTGCTCCGGCGAGTATTTTCGCATGTCTTCCAATGAATAGCTGACACCTCCATTTATGTTGAGTGAGCAAATCGTTCAGCCGGATATGATCGAATACACGCTGTGGATTTGTTTTTCAAATTTTTATCACGGTATCAAGTTGATCACCTTCGACGTGCCAAAAAGAATGCTTCTCGCCTCTACATTTCACCCAATTTTTCATTCCTTTTATTTTTACTCATTATGCGTCCTAAGGCTAGAGTGGATACCGGGTTGTTGCTATCCTTTCTCCGCAAAACTGGTCTGAGTTTCCCCGAAAGTCTTGGTGAACTAACACCGCTTGCAGAGTATTTTGTTACCGAAATAAGAAGCAAGGCAAAATATTTTCAAAACCTGCTCTGTCTCCTACGATGCAATGTCGATATGCGAACTACAACAGGGTCTCATTAATCCCAGCTCTGCACCTCGTCGATCACTTAAAATTTTTTGCTTTGCTAGAAAAACTAGTTTAACGGTGAAAAGCCAGACCTATAATGGACCGCTGTTACCATTTCGTTTTTAGTGAACAATTTTGATACACGTAGGTCGTTTGCCGGCCTGTTTGCGTATCCGGCCCGTTTGTGTTGCGTTGCGGTTGTCGACCCATGACGTGCGACCCACTCACTTGTGCCTAACATTCACTTGATGCCTGTCAAACATAAGCAAACGGCGCGAATCATAGTCCTCGACCGTGCGATACACGTGTAGCAAGCCAGTAAAACCTGCTTATCCAACGGTGCATGTTACTATCCGACCAGTAACCGTAAACATGGAATTTTTACCGCGAGTTTTTAAGTTGCCATCAGGTACCATCAGGTACAAGGTTCAAGGTACTCAGTGTACCAAAGCGCTTGTCGCTCTACATCTGGTGGCATTTAATACGCTGTCGTTTCCAGCAACGTATAAGAAAGTACTCTGATATGTATCATACGAGGACAACTAATTTAGCAATTTCTTTGTCTTTAAACGAGTTGGAATACTTGCAAAATTTATTAGAACGACAAAGACTACTGCTATACCTCGCATATTTTTCGCGCACATCTGTTTTTTTGTTAATACGTATGGTACTTCGATAAAATAGTTTTAAAGAAGTACAAATAAGAGTTTAAATTGACTTTGTGACTGTACGGGCATCTGCCGTCCCAGCTGAATTTGGCCTCCTAAAAATGGACTTTGACTTTAAAAAATTTACGATATATATTTTTTATACCTGAGAAGTTCTGATGTTGTACTCTACTTTGCCTGCATAGCGCAGCATCCAATGTTACGATCTGGCTCGACATTCGGCAAAAAAAGACGTGCGGTTCGAAGAAAAATGTGTCTCCATGTTGCTAGCCGTACTTTGCTCCAATCGACCGCACCGCTGCGAAGTCTCAAAAAATATCCAAGGTGCATTTTAGCATGACACGTCGAAAACGTCGGTGCCCTTTCCGAAGAAAACCTGCATTGCACTGGGGCATCGTTCGTAATTTGGAAGTAGTTTGAAATTCAGAAACACCCGTATCGGAAAGAATGTCGCAAGAATCGACTAAATTCTGTCCCGGTATTTTTTGTACGTGCGTTATGCTAATGTTTTTATTTTATGTTTCGGGCTGATTCCTGCGACTATATGGATCCGGAGAAGGCGGTAGAGAGGAGTGGTCGTCCTAGCGCCATCCTAGCCGAAGTAGTCCCGTCGAAAGCCGGGCCTAGGGGTCATCAAACACTTGGCTTGGCGCGCCGCAGACTGGTGTTCCCACCAGAAAGCGGGCCTTTTATACTCGCTTCGGGATCGCGTAATCACAGAGCACAAATAAGCTACATCACAAAGCATAAACACTCGAATGCAACTATGGATATAGGTCTGGGTCATACATAAAGTAGTGGGGGTCAAACGTAAGGTCAAGTGTGAACTATAGGTATGTCACTGAGCCATGACAATTCATTGGCCTCGCAGTTCGACTTTAGCGGCTTGCGATTCTGCGCGACAACAAAAACAAGGACCTAGCGTAGCAATAAATCTGGACGACAGAAGCCCAAGCTTTTTAGGCGTTGTTTTAGCTATCGCGCGCAATGAAACTTGCAAATTCTCGACACGAACCCGGTCTTGGCACGTACGCTCCACAGATTCGTATGTCCAGAATTAGGTAATCTTCTCACATGACGGCACGAAATGAAAGACACATGATCGTCGGAGGTCTCAAGAAAGCAAGACAGAATAGACCGCATGTCGAAGTTTAAAAACCTGCAATTGTATGTCATCCACGTGAACCACGTACAAAATAACTGCACTATGCGGCTGCGTAAAGCCGAAAAATGTTTCAAGTCTAACTATGTGGCGTGGACCGATTCTGAGAGGGCCTTAACAGAACCCACCTCAGGCACGCTTGGACCGTCGCCGCCCGGAAAGGAGGACGGCTAGTGTGCGTGATCATCCAAATAGGGTACATAGCGGCATGGCGTAAATACCTAAGCATGATTTGGTACAAGGGCTGCGGTAACCCAGGGCCGTAGGCAGGGTTTCAGTATAGAGGGTGGATGTCGGGAACAGGGGGTGGACGCCTACAATATAATTCAAAAATGGGTTAAAAATGGCTTCAAATCACTAAAATAACGTTAAAAATGGCTTATCTAGCCTTTATTAACTATGTTAGACCTGTTTTATCCCAATTTTTTTACTAATTTAAAAAAAAAATTTTCTTCACCAAAGGGTCCCCCTAATACTAATTTTTTACTAATAAAAGCCGGGACGCTCTGCCGAAATGTCCCATCGCGCATATTTTGCCGCTGTAATTTTACCATTCCTTCTCCGGTCGTTCGATACTCGAACGAGGCATTCTACTCTGGGGATTCAGGACAACCCTAAATCCAGGCCGAACCTCAAGATTATTTTTGTAGACTGTAGTAGAAGAGTTGTTTGTCGCTTGAATAATGTACACTGTGTTTCTGAAACATCCTACAGCCGCAGTGGCATCCATTTACGTCGAGAAGCTGAGAAACATTTTCCCTCGAGGCGCTTCTTCCTTGACAAAAGACACTCAACGAGGGCGCGGAGTGCTTAAGATTGGAAAGCCGTAGCTTTGGTAGCTTCATCTGACAAACGTAAGTAACCAAAACTGATATTCCAAAACCTGGTGGAACAACACAAGTTTGCTTGTTATTTTTATGTTATGTTTGTTATGTTTGTTATTCAACGTCTTTTAATTACAAAAAGCTCGAATGAGGTGTTACGGAAACTTGGCAAAAAAACGTTCCTCAGGAATACGGCGTCCACCAGTCTCCCATCCACATGTTTCTGAATGTCCCCGTCTAAAGTCCGCATTCTCAAATGCCGTCCGAAATCATCGCCCTATGTTGCAGATCCTAAGCTGCAACAGGCTTAAGCCCTTAATGGGTAATAGCGGCCAAACGTGGCCCAAAGAACACCCGCTCGAGATGATCTCGGAAATGTTTTCCGGTGATCTCTTCCGTCCGGAAAGGGCGGAAGAACGCATTTTCCCTCAGCCTAGGGAGGAGAAGAGATCCGTTCTCTGCTCCTTCCGTAAGGGAAACGCCCATACGGAACGAGGTGATCCACCGTTCCGTGAAGGCGCTGCAACCGTGTTCGCCGAACGGCGATGCCTTGCACCGGAACCAACCGGTCCGGCCACGCCCGGAACGGACCACGCCTAGGCCCCCTGTATATAAGGCCGGCGGTCCCATTCAAGACACTCACAGCCTACCCATACCACGGGTACCATCGACGACCACCTTCGCTCTCTTCGCTAGCCGACCCTCACTGGGCCGGCCCTCAAGCAACCCATAGCGCCCTTCAGAGGCATATTGGGTCCAGACCGTCTCTGGCCTAACCAGCCAGCGACCGCTAAGTACTAGCACTTTGTGCTAACCTGCTTGCCTTGGGCTTACTGCCCTAAGTAA
The DNA here is from genome assembly GCA_020875895.1 of Aphelenchus avenae. NCBI lineage: Eukaryota > Metazoa > Nematoda > Chromadorea > Rhabditida > Aphelenchidae > Aphelenchus > Aphelenchus avenae. The sequence goes on from JNEY01000899.1 coordinate 5,017, forward strand.
GCGCTCCATTGTTCCGTTTTCCTTTCTTTTCCTATTTTTTCGTATTTATTTTGCGTGCTTATTTGGGTTTAATAAACTTGCTGCTTATCTCGTGCTCGTTCGTTGCTGAGGCGCGTGCAGGCTGAGCCAGTCCAGGCCGTCCCACGAATATACTTCTGTGGCGGACTCCAGGACGGCACACCCTCGTACACACCTTGCACGGAATCTGCCACAGAATTGGCGCTCCCGGGTGGACGGATCCAACAGCTGAGAACCTCAGCCTGAGATCGTTCCTTCGGCTTTGAGCGAGCATTCGAGCAAGCTCTTGGACCAGCAATCCAAGAGTGGATCGGATCAATACGGACTCGTCCACTGCTAGCTGCGAAGCCAGCTACAGCAGCTTATTCTACTGGGACGTAGCAGGTGAACGCGAACATAGCGACGTCGATTCCATCGAATTGTTGCTTTTCGTCATGTCCAGCGAACAGTCCTACAAGGATGCTCTGATTGCTGAGCTCGAGAACGTGACCGTGTTGGTTCACGACATTGATGTAAGCAAGTTTATCCTCACGGCGCTATTACCGCCTGAGGAACAGCTCAAGCAAGCTGAGGCCCGCATCGCCGAGATCGATGCTTTTGTGGCCCAAATCAACGCTCTGGCCAAAGAGATTGCCTACCACTCGGATAACTATGTTGGCGGGCAGAGACAGTTCTGGACCCAGATGAGCGAGAAGCTGTGAACCGCCGTTACGAATCCTTAACGGCGCAAAAGCTTGACCGACTTGCGATCCTAAATGAAAGATCCAAGAAGATCCGCAAGGAAAAGGCAAGCTACCAAATGCTTATCGCTTCACTAAGCGACAAGCTTCATCCGGCCGACACGGCTATTAGCCAACAAGACACAAAACCCACCCTTCCACTGGGTGGTGTCCCTCCACAGCGGGCTCTCACACAGCCATGCAAAGTGATGGCTTTCAAGTGGGCGCCACAATTCCGATGCAAGATCGGTCAAAGCGCGACCCGTTCAATTCAGCACACTACGCTGATCATCAACCACTGCCTATCACGAACCGTGGGTCGGGTGTGTTGCCAGTCAGTCCAATATTTGCTGACTATGCGTTGGCACAAAGGAGTCAAGGACATGTCATCGCTGGAGCGACCCCAGCCTTAGCAAGTGTGGCTGGCTCGGCCTCAATCAGGCAGGTTGGGATAACCGATAGGATGACCGCTGAGCCCTCTGCTCCGCAGCTGGAAATTGGACACAGTCCTAAAGTTCCAAGTTCCTATCTCGCGGCATCAATGCTTCCCAAGCTGACGCTACCAGTCTTTGACGGTAACATTGCCGACTGGCCTACATTTTGGCAGTCATTTGAAGCTGCCGTGGGAGTCGCTCCCATCCAACCGATACAAAAGCTCACGCTTTTGTTGAGCAACCTAACCGGTGCCGCCAGGCGTGAGGTGGCCGGTTACACAGTCACGAATGAGAACTACGAAGTTGTTAAGCAAGTCCTTCTCGATCGTTTCGGCGACAAGGACCAAATCCTGAACAGCCTCATGACACAGCTTGTTCAGGTCCCTGCCGCTCAGGGCAGTGTGCAATCACTCAGGGCCACAATGACAGAGATCGAACGCATATGCCGTCAGCTCGAGAGTCAAGGGCTAGACGTAAACAATCGTCATGTCCTTGTGACCATCGAATCCAAGCTGCCAAAGTGGATCGTAAGGGATCTGTACTGTCTCAAAGAGGCATACGGTACTCCTTACGAAGTCACCATGCTTCGTAACATCGTTCGCGCTAAGCTGCGAGCCAGCGAGCATACCGAAATGATGTGCGGCAGCCTCGAGTCCAGACGGGCCAAAAATCCGGAACCCAAGCAAAAGGAAGGCAAGCAAGCACACCTTTTCAACACGCAGGCCAAGCCCAACAGGGACAGCCCGCCAGCTAATTGCTACTTATGCAAGGAAGCTCATTGGACAACAGACTGCTACAACTATCCCAATGCAGATAGTCGTAGGGCACAAGCCAATGAGCTAGGCCTTTGCGTAAAGTGCCTTTGCGACAAGCACAAAGTGCAAAAGTGCACTCGAACCAAAGCGTGTTTTTACTGCGGAAGTAAAGCACACCTCGGTGCTCTTTGCAACACGCCCGTTGAAGAGCGTGCACCATGGAAGATCACTGTAGTTCCCGACAAGGGGCTAAAGCAACCGGTACGAGGACATGCGAATGATGCGAAAGTCCTCGCGGTCGCTAGCAAGCATAACGGACATGCGGATCATGCGAACGTCCATGCTGCTAACGACCCCAAGCCCGAACAAGTGATCGTACCAACCTGCTTAACTTGCGCGGCCCGCGAGGACCCCGCCAAGCCAAGCACTCGGCAAGCACCTCCAAAATGGTTCATGGTCATGGCACCACGCACCCAACCAAATGTGGTTATGCTAACACGCAGAGCCACAGTATTCAACACAGACGATACTTCCCTGCGGGAACAGACCGTACTGTTCTTCGACTCAGGAAGCACGTCGTCGTACATATCCCGGCGACTAGCCGAGATCCTCATGCTGAACTCAAAACGCACGGGCGAGTGTCGGATCGCGACGTATCGCGATACCGACCCCTAACCTGAACGCCTTCCCGTATACGAAGTTGGCGTTGTACTTGCAAATGGTTCCAGCATGTTGCTCAAACTAGCAGGCTTAGAAAAGCTTCCAGCATTCGATACGGCTCACGTACGAACCGTACCGAACGCCACTAATCAAGAGATCAGCCTTGAGCTAGGACATCGTGAACCTGGCATTCTGATCGGTCAGCAGCACTTATCTGCTTTCAATATCAAGCGCATCCACCTCCTTGAAGGAGGAGGCGAGATATTCGCAACTGCTCTTGGTGCAGCAATGAGCGGTCCTCTTGCACCCAGAACGTTCACCAAACAGGCACACCGCAACAAAGTGATCACCACACTCATAGCCAGCAATGAACAGGCTGCTAAGAGTGCTGAGCAAGTGACCACCCGAACCGAAGTTGAGGAACAATCTTCGGTTCAAAACAATGACCTGCATTCCACAGGCAATGCAGGCCATAAGCCCAACATTGATCTTTCTAAAGAAGTTGTCCACTACACGGTTAAGTGGCCGGTAGGCGGGGCTACCCAAGATCTTCCCAGAAGCCGAGTGGTCTACAGATGTCGATCAACGGCCCTTACAGAGGCGTCAGAGAGCGATTCTGTTGAGGCGGGAGGAGACGGTCCCTGCTCAGCAGAGCCAACCGTCGACAGATCATATAAGGATCCATCAGATAAGTCAGCCACGCGGCAAGAACAGCACAGTGCTCTCTACCGTGTGTTTTCTCTCAATCCTCTGGTGTCTCATCACCAGTGTATCAAGCATGTCCGTATGCGAGTATCCGCTTCATCGGAACGTTACGGATAATGTCCTTGCACACGATTGGTACTGCGATGCAGGAACGTTCCGTCCGCAGGTCGCTACAATGTGCACTCAGCAAGAAGGTGCGAGACTGCAAGCAGGCCAATCATGCCTAGGCGCAGGCCTGTTCATCTTCCTCAACACAACGACAAATGGCTTCTGTACTTCCTTTTACAGGTGTACAGATGTTCATATGCACACTGTGTTTCAAAAGACACCGGTCGTCTGCGGAGTAAAATGCACATGCCCAGCATGGTCATCGGATTGCTCTTTTCATGACCCACTGTTGGACATTGAGTTCTATCCGCAGAAGTCATCCGAGCCTACGCTAGTCCGTAACCTTTCCGAACAAGTAAGATTGGTTAAGGAACTGCGTCCGGATAATTGCAGAATCCAAGGAGAACCCGACACCAACAAGAATTGCACGAAAGCGTTTAAAACGCGTTTGCACATGGTCCAGTTGGATAACGGCCAAGAGTTCTACGTAAAGGAACTTCAAGTGCATCACAAAGAACTAATCTATATGCGTCAACGATGCCTTGGACTCCAATCAGAAAGCGAAAGCAACCGTCCACGTCGCGGTGCTACCGCCGATCTCCCGCTATGTCGTAGCGCCACAATGCGTTGCATAAGCGGGCAGAAAAAGATCTGCTGGAGCCCTATTACGGAGCTCGCAGCACTAGCTGTAACAAATGCACTAATGATCCCTATCAGAGCATGGGGAACAGTTAGTGCTACTGTTTACCAGCCAGAACACCGCATCCCGCAGAACCGACCTTGTTTTGGTTGCAAAGCCACTTGCCAGGATGACAGTGTCATTATCAAGTGGGAAAGCTGGATCGACCACGTCGAATACTGCAGCAATGCAGGTTGCGACTTTACCAAGCCAAGCGGTCAGGGAGAAATCCGTCAGCCTTTCAACGAGCTATCCACTATGCCCAGGTTTGTGCGCATTCAGTGGTGGGCCGAAAGCATGCTGATCAATCGGATGAAGTTACCTGCCCGTACCCAGATCCTTGTAAGAAGGTCGACTGCACCTTCTGCGCAAAAGCGCTTAGGCTACCTCAGTGCTCACCGGGCCTGATCACTAGCCTAATAACCGCTACGGGATATGTCGTCATCCTTTGTATGTGCTGTTGCATTTTCTGCATCAGGCGCAGGTCAAAGCAACGGCGTATACGTATACAACAACACCGCAGGGACCTCCACGTGAGATACAGCGAGGTTCGCCAGTCTGTCGAAATGCAGGACTCTAACTCGCCCTCCTCCGATGACTTAGGCATACCAGAAAATCCAGCCATTGGGCTGAGACGCAGGATCGCTATCCGTGACCGACCTAACTCCGACCTTCGAATCGAAGAGGTTGACGAGAGTGACGTCGTTCCTACGGATAACGAACTATCAAACGCTATTGCCGGACCCTCCAAGTCAAGGAGACCGTCCTTAGCGGCTCCAATCACTTTGAACACCGTCAGTTTGCTGACCTTGTTCTACGAAGCCAAAACAGCAGCGGCTCTCACAAGACTGCTTGCGGTCTCGGCGACGATTCACGCGAACATTTCCCACGACGGACAAACGTTCAACGACGCACACGCATCGAAGCTGACGCAGGATTTCATCAATGGTAAATCACAGTCACTTCGCTTCGACATTTTCTTTCGCAATTGTAAATTTAAGTGCGATTTGCCTCACCTTGTATTTCTTCCTACGTCCCCTTCTTCACTGTACGTCTGTTACTGTCACCATCCAGCCATATCAAGAACACTCCTTCATGGAGCAAACACCTATCAAGATCATCGCCCAGTGCGACAAAACCTTCAACGGGCAACCTCTGCATCGCCATCCTATACGGCTCAGAGAGGTTCTTTGCCCGCGGGAGAACTGTTGCAGACCTAAGCTGCAACAGGCTTAAGCCCTTAATGGGTAATAGCGGCCAAACGTGGCCCAAAGAACACCCGCTAGAGATGATCTCGGAAATGTTTTCCGGTGGTCTCTTCCGTCCGGAAAGGGCGGAAGAACGCATTTTCCCTCAGCCTAGGGAGGAGAAGAGATCCGTTCTCTGCTCCTTCCGTAAGGCAAACACCCAGACGGAACGAGGTGATCCACCGTTCCGTGAAGGCGCTGCAACCGTGTTCGCTGCAACTCAAAGCCTACCCATACCACGGGTACCATCGACGACCACCTTCGCTCACTTCGCTAGCCGACCCTCACTGGGCCGGCCCTCAAGCAACCCATAGCGCCCTTCAGAGGCCTATTGGGTCCAGACCGTCTCTGGCCTAACCAGCCAGCGACCGCTTCAGTACTAGCACTTTGTGCTAACCTGCTTGCCTTGGGCTTACTGCCCTAGGTAAGCGCTCCATCGTTCCGTTTCCCTTTATTTTTTCGTATTTATTTTGCGTGCTTATTTGGGTTTAATAAACTTGCTGCTTATATCGTGCTCGTTCGTTGCTGAGGCGCGTGCAGGCTGAGCCAGTCCAGGCCGTCCCACGAATATACTTCTGTGGCGGACTCCAGGACGGCACACCCTCGTACACACCTTACACGGAATCTGCCACACCCTACTTCCGAAGTCCGCCCTGCTTACAGAAGTCCCGTTCAGCACTCTTCGTTGATCATCCGAGGCCCCATCAATGTTTAACGCTACCAGCCAGGGCCAGGAACGAAGTTCGGATTTGGGACTTCAAAATTCGGTGTTTCTTTAAACAAAAAAAATTAAACAAAAAATGTATCCTGCCTTTGAGTCACCCTTCCAGTAGCCGTATTGTCGTCCGGCACATGTCTCAATGCAATCAAGCTTCAGTGTTTCTGAAGCTCCAGTTGGGAAATGGAATTTATCTATACGTTCGTCCCCTTCAGGAGAACTGGAACTAAAGAAGGTTGGGCAATCTTACAGAAAAAAAGCTTGCCGTGCAGAGAAAAGGAATATTTTAATGTCGCGCGCAACATCTGAACGATTCGCAATAGCCGACTAATCAAAGCAGTGACTAACCGAAAGCCGAAGGCATGCCACGTAGTGTTCACACTGATACGTCTTTCAAGTAAGGAATACCTAGCCTAACTGTCGACAAAATTGCGTTTTATTTCTGGGACGTTTTTGCTAGCATTCTTTGGGTCTTCATGCCACCTCTAAGCCAAACTTGATTTTGTTGAGTCTTGGCATAGCTCGACGACTCGTAAAAGTGGACTCTGGTTAACTTGTGCGAATAAACCTTAGTGCAAGTGGCGGCGAAGCACTCCCTAAGCGGCGCGCTGCCTGTTAAATGCCGTATAAAAAGCTGAGAGTCATCTTTAAAAAAAAAAAAAGCGCAGACTGCAGGTGACCACTGCAGACGTAAACAAATGGGTAACTGTTTAATGTGCTTATGATGTCGGCAAGCCTAGTATTCTGTCCGCCACGAAGCACATTAGCGAGAAAATTTTTGTGCGTACTGAATTTCAGGTACAGTTCCAAAGTACAGCTTCCACACTTACGCTTTTTGGTATTATTAGCCTATGTATCAGCCGGATCATAACGGCCTAAGCCTAAATCTGGGCGGCATGTAGATGGCTGAGCCTACGCAGGCTGAATGAAAAGGGCTGAGCTTGTTGCGTAACTGGGACTAAGCTGCCTAAGCAGCAGGGACTAAGGTGGACGCGTAATTGGCATTAAGCCCTTGGAAATGTATTATAAAAAGGCATACTCTTGACAATGTGATTTGAAAGGCCATACTCTGAAAATTTAGTGTCGAAAGGCCAAATACTTAAACGCATTAATATAACAGTGTTTTACTTGAAGTACGATGAAGCCCTGGATGGCACGGCAGCAACGGCAATTTGACGGCCGTGACGCTTTGGCACTCTCCACCGTACGTTCTACCCATACCGTTTTAACAGGGAAACGGTACGGGAAAACGGCCCATTAAACGGCCAACTTAGAGGTGTAACCGGCAACCGGATGCAAAGTGTCACGACGAAATTGCACAATTTTCTCTCAAATGTCGATGAAAAACTTTTACTCTTGTCAACCCTCGATTTCATCTTTCCCTGATTTCCGTATTTCCTCGAACAATTCCTTTTCCTGGGATAGTCCCCTCCCCCTCCCCCCCCCGCCAGAACAATTCCCCCCCCCCCAAGTTCGGGGGGGGGGGGGGAATCCGAAAAATAATTGCCCGGGAAACTATTCTAGGAAATACGGTAGTCAACACCGCGACTATCGTAGAAACCCCATAAATTTGCCGTGCTTTCCCCATAAATTTTCCGTATCCATAAAAGTGCCGTACTTTCTCCATAAATTTTCCGTACCCATAAAAGTGCCGTACTTTGCCCATAAATTTTCCGTACCCATAAAAATGCCGTACTTTCCCCATAAATTGCCATATTTTCCCCATAAATTTCCGTACCCATATATTTGCCGTACTTTCCCCATAAATGTTCAGTACCCATACAAATGCCGTACTTTCCCCATAAATTTAAAATAGCGCAGCTCTCGAGCTTCGAGGGAGACCGAGAAGTCCCGGTGGACCTTAACGAGCAGTACGGCGGCGACGTGGGTCAGAAGTGCGAAGCCCGCCTTCGCGTGTGCTACTTTCGTGACGACACCTCAGTGCACGTAGAGCAGCTCCGAGTTATCCACGGCCATAGGGCCGCTAAGGCGCTCGAGAAGATCCCAGAGTGCACCTCCTTACCATAGAATACGGTACGCAGTACGGTACGGTCCGTAGTATGGTACGGCAGTCGCACTCTAAAACTAAGTAATTTACTAATTTTTGGGGAAAGTACGGCAAATTTATGGGGAAAGTACGGCAAATTTATGGGGAAAGTACGGCAAATTTATGGGTACGGAAAATTTATGGGGAAA